>JAVXUL010116276.1:0-17431 GCA_035590515.1 Trichilia minutiflora
ATTTCTCATCAATTTCAACACCATAAGTTACCCAAGATCTTAAATTTATCGATACCTATGACAAATTAGAAAATCCCTAATTTCTAGGGTTTTGTGAACAATGATTCAGTTCTCATTTCTTAGATCTACATGAAATGATAGCTTAATCAAGAGATATAAACTGAGGAACAAGCTTACCTAATCCCGTAGGCGAGCTTAGAGCCCCGATTTGCTTGAATCCCTTATTCTGCAACTGTTCATCATCACCCTTTTTTCATGATTTCTCGCGAACCGTCGCATGAAACTCTAATCAGAGGGAATTTTTGGGTTCTGGTATTGATTCTCAGTTCATAGGAACTGGAATCGTGAAGTTTGGTAAAGGATTGGCTGAGATCAGTTTACTGTAAGTTGAAAGAGTGTATTTCTATTGTTTCTGGTAGAGAGAGAAAAAAAATCAAAAATAAGGAAGACGACCAGTCCTCGAGCATAAATGCTGTGAAATCCCTAAAAGGTGTTGATACATTTCAAAAATGTGTCGATACCTTGGCATTTTTTCTCATAACGTATCGATACGTTTACCCTAACGTATTGATATATTTGGCCAAAACACTGTTCACAAGCCTACAAGGTGTCGATACCTTCCTCAACGTGTCGATACCTTTCATCGCAAGCGGGCTTCATCACCGTCACCAACGTGTCGATACCCCTTGCCAACGTATCGATATCTTGGGCACTATTCACTATTCATTATGCCTTCAAGGTGTCGATACCTTTCACCCAATGTATCGATACCTTGGTTCCAACAGTGAACGTATCGATACCTTCCTCAAAGGTGTCGATACCCATGACCTCAACCTCAACGTGTCGATATGTTTCCCCAAACGTATCGATACCTTTGCTTCTGGTCTTCCTTTCGAGGACTATAACTTGAATTGGCCATAACTTTTAGCTCTGATATACACTCGAAACCCATAATATATCAATGTGAAGTTCTCTCTGAGCTTTACAAAAACGACGAGGAACTTTTTTTTTAATTAGAGATGATTTTAAGGTCAAAAATCTAGATCTTTCTCATTAACTCATATCCTACTCTAAAATCTTATCCAAGATATCCTCTTTAAGTTTCATACCCTCTCGTGCACAATCTAACTACGAAGACATGCACGAACACTCTTGAGAGATTTATTATTATGCCCATAATGCTAAAGGACGGGTTTCACAGAATTGATACTTTCATAAAATGTATCGACAGTTTCAAGTTAGAGGACTTATATCAATACACTCAAAATTTTTTAGAGTTAGAAGAAAATTATAACTCAAACTAGATCAACACTTTCTATAGAAAAATTTTTAGATACCAGATGTGATCAATGTTAACCAAAGGATCAGTTTTAGAATATGAATACGTTATTTCAAAATTAATGAATATATGGACAAATACTATGAAAGTATCAACACATTCTAACTTTTTCATGGTAATGGTAACTTCTACAAGTAACAACTGTGAGACCCTATATTTTTTAAGTAAGGGTATTTTCATCTTTTCATAAATGTATACCTAGGTTTTGTATAGATCGATAGTATTTCGAGGGTTAGTATAAGATTTTGCTAACGTTAAGATGAGTAAGAAAAGGAAATGGACGTTAGGAAGTGATAGAGAGTTGGAATGTTGTAAAAAAATAGAGACAGGGAGCATTTGGTCGAATGAATGCTTGGATTCGTTTGAATGAATGCATTCGACTGAACGAAGGAGAAGTTTGTTTGATTGAATTTGAGGGCCATAAATTCTAGAGAGTTGAAGAATTTTTTGATCAAACGAATGTGAGGTTCGATCAAACGAATTGACATTCGATTGCACGAATGGTTGACTCGATCGAACGAAATTTTGGCCAAGATTTTCTAGGGAGTCATCGAAGATTTTGATCGAATGAAGGGTTTAATTCGTTTGAACGAACCCAACTTTGGTCGAATGAACTGATTGATTTGTTTAATCGAATCGCCCGAGAATTAAGTAAAATAACTAAAATTGCCCTTTCTAGAATTTTTTTCCTTCACATAACTCAAGGCATTTTGGTAATTTCACCCCCATATTATAAATATGAAAAAATAGTGATCAAAAATCATTTTTTCTCTTCTCTCCCTTTCGTTTCTCTCTTCTCCCTATCTTCATATTTTCTTCTCCTAATTTCTTGCTTTCTAACCAATCAAATGGATTTTATGCCATAATCCATCATTCTCCCATCTCTTTTTCATCTTACAACCTTCGTTTCGTCGTTTTGTCCAAGAATGCAAAGGGGAGAAATTAGGTTTTGAAGTCTAGCTCAAGTTCCTGAGTAATCGATGTTATATTCGACGACTATAGGCTTCTATTAACCCCGTTGGTAAGTCAATTTTACTCCCTTATACATTAGATTTCCATTTGGAGCATATTTGTACTTTTGGATACTGTTCATCTACGTGTAATCCGGCTTTCTTTTTATGAATTTTCAAATTGTAATATGTTAGTTATGATGTAGAGTGTATAGGTATATTATTTGGTAGCTAGAAAACTCGAGTTTGAAGAATTTCACTTCGTAGTGAATAGTAATAATCACTGTTTGGCTTGAAGTCCATTCATCGTGGATTGGTTCTAGTAAATGAGATCGTTTGGGATTAATTAGGTTGTAGATTGATAAAGTAACAAAGTTAGTTTGACTGACTAAGCGAAGGGCATAGAAGTGTTATAGTTATATGAGACCAGTTGTTGGGTAATTGTGTTAAGATTTAGTTATGTGCATGTCTGATGAATTTGAGTAGTCGTATGCGTAATAATAGGACTCTTGTATATGTGTATAGGCTTCAATCGTGAGGATCAAGAATCCGACCCGAGTGAGGAACTTTAGGGAGTGCGTACCCTTCCTAACCTATGAGTGGAATCTTTTATGTTTTTCATTGTTCTAAAACAAATCATGTGTTTATGCTTATACTGATTTGTAAATATTTTATAAATGCCTTTGCTTAGTATTTCTGTTTATAAAGAAATGCGTATATATGTATTTTTCATACGGTTTTGAAATAAGATATAATTTACATAATGGATTTAACTAGTTTGATGATTCTGTTTTAAGACATTGATGGCCGAGGGCCAACTTATTAAATATTTACACGTTTTTTATAATTATTGTAAATTATATGTGGATATTGATTTTTATATGAGAGGAATTTGTATGATGCTTTTATGATACTAAGACGACCAGTGTGTCAAATTTTATGTTGATACTTGATTATCGGCCTGAGGTCTGGATTTTATAATTTATATATTTGTATTGGCAACTATGGGAGCCGAGATACACATTGGTGATACACATTCGGTCAAGCAAATGCTGGATTCGTTTGAACGAATACATTCGGCTGAACAAAGGAGAAGTTCGTTCGACCGAATCTGAGGGCCAAAAATTCCAGAGAGTCAAGGGATTTTTTAATCAAACGAATGTGAGGTTTGACTGAACGAATGGTTGACTCAATGGAACGAAATTATGGTCAAGATTTTTCAGGGAGTCGTCAAATATTTCAATCGAATAAAGGGTTAGATTCGTTCGAACGAACCTAACTTTGATCAAACGAATTTATCGATTCGTTCGATCAAATCGCCCAAGAATTAGATGAAATTACTCAAATTGTCCCTTTTAGAATTTTTTTTCCTTCACATAACTCAAAGGCATTTTCGTAATTTCACTCTCATATTATAAATATAAGAAAATAGTGATCAAAAATCATTTTTCCTCTTCTTTCCCTCTCGTTTCTCTCTTATCCCTGTCTTCATATTTCTTCTCCTGATTTCTTATTTTCTAACCGATCAAACGAAGATTTCACGCCATAATCCATCATTCTTCCATCTATTTTTCATCTTGCAACCTTTGTTTCATCGTTTGGCCAAGAATGCAAAGGGGAGAAATTAGAGTTTGAAGTCTAGCTCGAGTTCTTGAGTAATCGTCACTACATTCGACGATTACAGGCTTTTATCGACCCATTGATCAATCAATTTTACTCCCTTATACGTTAGATTTTTATTTGGAGCATATTTGTACTTTTGGATACTGTTCATCCGCGTGTAATCCATCTTTCATTTTACAAATTTTTGAGTTGTAATACGTTAGTTAGGATGTAGAGTGTATGGGTATATGGTTTGGTAGCTAGAAATTTTGAGTTTGAAGAATTTCACTTCATAGTAAATAGTAACAGTCACTATTTAGCTTGAAGTCCATTCGTCGTGGATTGGTTCTAGTAAATGAGGTCGTTTGGGATTTATTAGATTATAGATTGATAAAGCAACAAAGTTAGATTGACTGACTGAGCGAAGGGTATAGATGTGTTATAGTTATGTGAGGTTGATTGTTAGGTAATTGTGTTAAGATTAGTTATGTGCGTGTTATTTGAATTTGAGTAGTCATATGCTTAATAATAGAACTCTTGTATATGTATATAGGCTCCGATCGCGAGGATCAAGAATTCGATCCAAATGAGGAACTCTAGGGAGTGCATACCCTCCCTAGCCTGTGAGTTGAGTCTTTTATGTTTTTCATTGTTCTAAAACAAATCATGTGTTTATGCTTATACTGATTTATAAATATTTTATAAATGCCTTTGCTTAGTACCTCTGTTTATAAAGAAATGGGTATATATGTGTTTTCATGTGGTTTTGAAATAAGATATGATTTACATAATGGATTTAACTAGTTTGATGATTTTGTTTTAAGAGATTGATGGCCGAGGGCCAACTTATTAAATATTTACATGTTTTTGATAATTATTGTAAATTATATGTGGATATTGATTTTATATGAGAGAAATTTGTATGATGCTTTTATGATACTAAGATGACCAGTGGGCCAAGTTTTATGTTGATACTTGATGATACGACTTGAGGGCTGGATTTTATAATTTGTATATTAGTATTGGCGGCTATGAGAGCCGAGATGCACATTGGTGATATAACCATATGGTGATTCGATTATAAGGACCGGGATAGTTACTGTAGCTACAAGGTATCTGGTAGCCTGGGAGTGTTCACCTGAATGGAAACACCCAGGTGAGTGTGGTATATGGTAGCCTAGGGTTAGCCTGATAGAAAGGTCGCCTAGGTGAGTGTGGAAGACTTCACAGGCGGGGGTTGTTATATGGTGATATGTTATTATGGTGGAGATGTGATATGACCACCTGTGAGTCTCATTGAGGATAGTCACGGAGGTCACCACGTAACTACTCGAGGCAACATCGGTGGTGGGCCCATTTTCTGAAAAACTATGCATGTTTTAATCCTTGCATCTAAAACAACCTTTATTTAAAAACTACATTGTTTCATTTGCATACAAAACTCATTGACGGCTCGGGGATGCGCCTGATCAGTTTAATTCCCGGGAAGGCAGCCATGCCTAATGATTTTCTTAAGGTTTGATAAGTAATGAATTGGAAAAGAAAAGATGTTTGAGACTTGTTCCTTTTTAGATTATTTCCTTTCTGAATGAATGCTATTTAATAAAGATTTTGCTTTATTGTTATTACTATTATTTATTTTATATGTTCCCTCACTGAGTATACATTAGTATGCTCACCCCTTTTTTTCACTCACAGGCATAGCGCAGAGAGTACGTGAAGGGTGGTGATTGCATCGAGAAGGGTGATCTCAGGTAATGACTCTATATTTGACTCACACTCATCATTTGAGTCCACTGGGAACATTTTATGTTACTCATGGTTTTCTTTATTTTCAAGAACTTGGAGATTTATGAAATGTGTAATATTACTTTTATATATAATATGATTTTGTTATTTTGTACCAATATAATAGTTTGTAAAAGATGAACATGGTATTGTTAATGTGATATATGATTTTATGTATGATGGATTTGAGAGTGAATATTTTAGAAGTATTTGAATTGTTTTTGATTGAAAGAAAGTTTGGGAGTTGGGAGAAAAACAATTGGAAGTGTTTTGTATGTATTTTGAGATTTTTTTAGCCTTACAGGTTCTTAGTAAGCGTTTTGAACCTAAGGAATACTTATTCGGAATCTGTGACGTTTGTCACGTATGAAACCCACAGGTTGGGATGTGACAACAACAATCTTCATCATCTTAAAATAAGAGTTTCATCAATGATTGTTACACAAAGAAAGAAGTACAACAACAAGAAGAAAAGCAAAAAAAAAAATCTTTATTTTCATTGAGTGAGGAAAGAAAAATCATCTATGAGCTTATTGTACTACTTGCTCTTGTGAGAGAAACAAACTGAAAATTATTTTTAGATTTCATTTTTGGGTTAATCTTCACCCACAAAGGAAGATACTCTGGGTTACATTTCTTGTATAAAAAGAAAGAGATTGTAAGATTGTCCTTCACTGTATAAGAAGAATGTGTATTAGGTTTCATTTGACTCGTAACAACAAGGAGATAGTCAAACCTTGTGTGAAGTAAAATCGAGAGAATGGATGTAGGCTATATTTACCGAATCACTATAAATCTTTGTTTGTAATCTTCTCTCTACCCTCCTTACTTTATTATACTGCATTCATATCGCTTTGTGGTTATTGAACTAAAATTAATAACCAAGCTAATAAAAGATCAGGTGGTGATATTAACCCTCATTTTGTTTTTGAAATTATATAATTACAAACTTATCCATGACTAAAATAGATAAATAAAAAAAAAAAAGTATATTAGTTTAACAATTTTTCTAGCACATATAAAAAAAAATCATTAAAATACGAAGCACATTTTAGCCTTTTTTTTTGTGTTTAGCTAACAATAAATGGAGAAAGTCAATTAATAATTGAGTGATAAGAGACAAAACTTCTTCAACCTGAAACTCTCGTCATAAAATAATAAATAAAAACTTACTCCTCTTATGTACAGAATTGAGGAATTTTAGATAAACGTATTATGGCCGGCAGCTTAAAAGCACCATACTTTGTCTTCAGTAAATACTTTTTTTGTTGAATTTTGAATAAAACTATTGTAATTTTAAATATATAAAAAAAATTTCAACATCATGTGATATCACATCCCTTTCAACTTTAACATTTCCGCCAAGAATTTGCTAGCCTTGATAATAACATTTATACATTTGTCTCATAAATGTGATCACTTATATGTTTATTTAAAAATTTATTAATTATGATTAATAATAATTATAATAAAAGATATGTATAGATGTGTGTGTGTGTGTGTGTGTGTGTGTGTGACGTATTATTAGACTAACAATATGCATGCACTTGTATCAAAAAAGAAAACAAATATTTTGTGTAGTGTTTGTCTTTTAACTTATTAATTAAACCGGACAACAGGAGTTGGTCAAGTGAAAGTAATATATGGAGAGGAAAACATAAGACTGTCTCTCACCATCTAAGTAATTTTAGGTAGAAATAACATTAACCGCAATAAATGTCCCTCAAATTACAATCAAGCTTAGTATTAGAAACATACAATACGAGTGACAAAATTTGAAATTGGGTTAAGTGATAAAGATAAATGACAGGTGATTAGAGAATAGACAGTAAGGGTGGGATAACTATTAACTAGTAATTGGACAACCAATCTTGGCCCATATTTATTTTGGCCCACAGCAAAAATTAAATGGGTTATTGTATGTTGGCTAGCTATAAAAATGGGCCCGGACCAAGAATACATCAAGCTTGCCAGACACTCACTTTGGATCGGAAAAGCAAAAACAATAAAATTAAATTTGCTACTCGGTACTCCTGTTTTAGGTACGTTTGGTAAGTAGAAAATGCTTCTTTGAAACGTCTAAGAGAGAGTTTTGGGTGGGATGCTCTTCAAAAATGGTCCAATAACAATATGTCATATGCTCTTTTACTAAAATTGTTCTTAACAACGACTGATGCATTGTGAAATGAATGCATACGTGGATAAACGTTATTGGATCAACGTGCAAATGATGTGGTATGCCAATCATGTGTTTCCTAAAATGGACTTTAGGTTGTTATGATCTTCAGTTATGTAAATCATGAGTATTGTAATTTTACTCTCGTAAATCAAACAAACTTCTCTGGTAAACAGTGCTAATGATTAAGATGATGGATAATTAACTCATTCAGTTCTGACCTATTAGCAATTTCATCTTCTATATCCATTTACCAATCCTCTATGGTAACAAAAAGTACAATATTTTGAAAAGATATAAACAGAATACTATCTAACTATAATTCTTCTCATTTAGATTGAAATGGCAGAGTCATATATGCTTTTGAGGATTACAATCCTAAGTTTATGTTAGTGAATGTTAGTGGATTTGTTTTCAGTTGAAAGGTTCTTCCCTTTTACTCCTTGTCCTGTGTTGCGTGGATTACATGTTACTCTCCTCCATTCTCTGTTACTGATCAATCTTTTTACTTTGGTTGTAACTTAATAGGAAATAATCAAAATCGACAAAATATCAAATTGAGGAAAGCAAGTCAAAAAAGGCGAAATTAGAAACAGAATCAAGAAACACCAAAGAAATGTTTTGCAGGGCCTCAAGAAGAAGAAGAGTATAATTGCTACCATGGGACAAATTCGGGAGCATTACTTGATCATCTAATTTGATTACCAATATTGTTGTAGTACTTAAAAATCATTACAATCCAAGCTTTATGAATGCAATAGATTAAAAATATTATGGACAAAGTGAATGATAGGACAATCAATGCTAGGAAGACAATTACAATATGACATTGTTGAGGAAAATCATGGAAAAACCAGTTACAATTATGAAAGATAAAACCTATTTAGAATCCAACAATACAGAGTCTCTTCTGATTTCGTCAAGCGTTTTCTAGTTGCAGCAGTTTCTGTAAGAATCTGTGTTGCAGTTTTATTCATAGAAATGGGTGATCAAAAGGTTTGGCCATTCGGTCCTCAAGAGAATTATTACAAGAATTATGTGAAAATGTCAAGAGATAAGATCATTTTCGCGAGATTGTTTCATCATAAATTATCAAAAATACACTTGAAATATCAACACATACCTAATCAATTGAATCTTCACAAGTAATTAATAAAACTTCTTACTGCAATAAATAGAGATCTATTTGGCCAACACACAAAAAACAGAAATTGAAAGCAAAGCAAGCAAGATTAGAATGGCAATAACTCTAATCTTGATCACATTAACAACCAAGAGATGATTAATTAAAACAAAATCAAAACAACAAGAACAAGAACACAATTTTACGTGGTTTGGCTAAGATGCCTACATCCATAGTTGAAGCAAATCTTCTGGTCTTTAATTTTGAAGAACATATTTTATTGAGTAATTTTCTTGGAATCGTCGTAAGTGTTTTTTTATTTCAAACATTATAAGTAAAAATAATATTTGAGATTCTAATTTATATTTTATGTATTGAGAATATGATATGCTTATAATATTATCTGATAAATTAATTAGAATTTCAAGTAATTAATATTTTGAGTCAATAAAAAGAAATATATGAGATAATATGGCATTAACACACCACTTTTCTCACCATTTGAGATACAACTTCTAAGATATAAATTAGGATCCTAATAGTAATCTATTAATGATTACAGTGTATCATCAACCCAAGGTTAAGGCTAATTCTCCCTTGTTAAGAGTAAATTTCTCTCTATTAATATACAAATAAATTTTCGGGTTGGACTTCAATTAAGCTTGGTCACGAGTAATCTAGTGATACGCCATCAAAATCATCAAAATAAGTTCTAATATTGTTAAGATTCTAACTTACAAGAGCTATCCAAGAAAAGAATACTGCTAGGGCTTATTCTTTATCCCTTTACTTTTAATCTTCTTGTTTCTTTGCTTTATTCAAAACATTACAAGAACAATCCAAGAAAAGAATAATGCAAGGACTTATTCTTTTTCCTTTTTCTTTTTTAATCTTGTTGTTTCTTTGCTTTATTCTAAAAGATGACAAAGCTATCCAGAAAGAATAATGCAATGACTTATTCGTTTTCTCCTTACTTATAGTCTTCTTGTTTCTTTGCTTTTATTCTGAAAGATTACAAGACCTATCCAAGGAAAGAATAATGCAAGGGCTTATCTTTTTCCCTTTGCTTTTAATATTGTTCTTTCTTTGCTTTATTCTACTATTTTTCTATTTTATTTTTTATAAATTATGCCTAATATTTATGCTTTTCTTTTCTTCTGATACAAACTATATATTCTGCAACCATCCCTTAATAAAGACGTCAATATATGGCATATTATTTTATGGGTATCTTAAAATATATTAAATTTGAAGATATCAAGTTTTCTCTCTCAACTCGAATTAGAATTTCTATTATTACTGATAATTTTTGTAAAAATGATTCTTATCCTTTTTCTTTCATAGCACTAATTGAATAAATACTTAACTTAGTAAGTTACAATTTACATTTAATATTGGTGATATTCCTTGTTCGTAAAGAAAATAAAAGATTATCAAAGAATTAAACAATTAATATTCCTTTTCTTTGAAGTTTTTTTGTTCTTTGCTTTATTATGCAACTTTTCTTGTTTGTTGATTGATAAATTTATGCCTTGTATATTTTTATGCTTTTCTTTTCTTGATCGTCAACCGCAATATCATATGCTGGTTTCTCAGTGGTTGTGCCTATTAACCTAATGACATGTTTAAATTCTATTAATTGGCTAATAGAAAACAACCGAGTAATAGAAATTACGGGAAATATAATATAATTATTTATCTTTCATGAATAAAATATAATGTGTCATGCAAAATGATTTACATTAATTTTACAATAGAATACGTACATAATTATTAACCGTATATCTTCCTTTAAAATTTATATATGATGATGATGATATTTTTTTGATAAATCATAAGCTATTATTTTCATTTAGGTTATCTTAATTCAAAATACATTGAAAATTTTTCTTTGATCGATAAATTTACGAAAAAGGACTTTGGACTCTTTAGGTTTGGACCAAATCTAACTTTAATTCTAATGTTTAACAAAATACTCATAGAGACCCCTAAACAAAATTAAGACCCCCCAAACCAATTATTTTTTTTATATTAAATATTGAAGTTTCTCAATTATTATATTTCATTTTAGAGATTACTAAAAGAACATGTAAAATTAATTTGATTTAATGAAATATAAAAAAAACTAGAAATTTTTGTTATATTATTTATTAATTTAGTGAATAATTCAAAATGTTTTATTCATCTCACTCTCTCTTTACGTTCGAATTAAAGTAAAACCATATCGACTGACGGTTTGTTAAGAATGCTTCCGAATCTCCCAACCTTCGTATTTAATGAAAAACAAATTAATTATTGGCTTTAATGTTGTCTTTTTTAATCTATATTGCGTTAAAGTACTTGGCTTCAATATTTAGATACCAAATCAATGTATTAGTATTATGATTCACTTATTAATAAAATGGAAATATTTTCATTATTTCAACATTGAAATGGGAAATAAATAAAAATAATTTCTTTTTTCTTTTTCTTTCAGATTTTGTTAACTTGTCATTGAAATATATAATTTTTTTTAATTTTTCGTTTTTAAAATTTTACTGTTGAAGTGGGATTTAATTTATATTAATATATTAGAAATAAAAAAAATAGAAAAAATTATGAATAGTAGGGTACATATTTAAAGCAAGGAATACAATTATACTTTTTTAATATTGAAATCACTTTCTATTTTGCAATCTTGTCCACAATCACTCATTCATTTGCATATATTCAGTCTCATTGAAAAAATCTGTTTCTTACTTTCATCATCTGAGCAGAACATCTACTTTTCATTTGATTTTCGTTGTAATAACTGCTGCCATTTGCTATTTGGTTTGTTTGCTACGATAACTCGTACGTTGTTCTCCACTTGTGTCGTTGTTTTAGTTTCCTCTGACTTCTTGTCTCAATTCCTCGTTCGTCAGGAATCTTTTTATCTTAGAATACTTCACTGCAGCCCATTGTTTTTCTTGTCTCTGTTCTACATCTCTTTGCTTTCATCTACATTCCTTTATTTTCCGAAACCTAAAAAGAAAAAAAAAAGTTCGGAAAAAGCTTTCTATATCGATGGAATTCAAAAACTATCACTCTTTGCATTAAATCTCTCTGAAGAAACCTGTTTCTGATTTTCATCATCTATTCTGAACAGCGACTTGCATTTGTTTGTTGTAATTACTACTTGTGTTTGCTGTTTGGTTGGTTTGCTCCGAATTCTCATACGTTGCTCTCCTCTTGTCTCTTTGTTTGGCTTTCCATTCACCTCTTGTCTCAATTCTTAGTTCATCATCTGATCCTTTCATCTGAAGAACACTTCACTGCAGCCCATTTTATTTTTTTGTTGTCTCTGTGCCATTTCGATTTCTCTTAGTTTCATTCCTTTACTTTCAGAAACCTAAAAAGCAAAAAAAAAAAAGAAAGAAAGAAAGAAAGAAAGAAAAGAAAAAAAGCTTTGAAATTAAAATGGTGGAAATTATTGTTGCCATTGCTTTAGAAGTTGCCAAGTGTTTGGCTCCATTCGCAGAACGCCAAATTAGTTATTTGCGTAAGTACAAATCCAACTTTGAGAATCTGAAGAAAGAAATGAAGAAACTAGAGCATAGGAGTACGGATATCCGACGTGACGTGAATGCGGCGAAGAAAAATGGAGATAGCATTAAAGAGAATGTTCAATCGTGGCTGGTCGAAGCGAAAAAGTTCGAAAAGAAATTTCAAAAGTGGCTGGAGAGAGCGGGCGATGAAAAGGCAGCGGGGAAAATTAAAAAGGATGAGGAGACAACAGCAGCAGCAACAGCAGGGGAAATTATAGAAGATGCAGAAACAGCAGCAACAAAGAAGCCATGTTTCAAGAGGTTGTGTCCTGATTTAAAGATGCGCTATGAACTTAGCAAGGAAGCAGAGACGCTGCAGCAAGAAGTTGTCAAACACCTGAAAGATGGGAGATTTGATAAAATTTCGGACCCCGTCATCCCGAAGGATCCAAGGCTAGTCAACACAGACTACAAGACATTTGAATCACGGAAATCCACTTTGAAGAATGTAATTAACTCTTTAAGAGATCCTGATGTCAATATCATCGGGATTTATGGAATGGGTGGTATTGGAAAGACCACGCTGGCCAAGGAAATCGCTAACCACCCAGAGACAAGCAAACTCTTTGATTTGGTAATCTTTGTAGAGGTAACGGAGAAGCCAAATATATTGAAGATTCAAAAAGAAATTGCAGAAAAATTGGGTCTATCATTATCTGAGCAGGATACTGAGCCAACAAGAGCAGGAAAGCTATGTCAACGATTGGAGAACGAGAAGAAAATCCTCATAATTTTGGATAATATCTGGGCCCATCTTGATTTCCTGACAATTGGAATTCCTCGTGCCGGCGGACGTAAATTATTATTGACTGCAAGAAGTGCTGATGTTCTAGAAAAGATGAATTCTCAACCAAAATTTTCTGTTGAGCTTTTGGATAATGAAGAGGCATGGGAGTTGTTTAAGACGATGTCTGGTGATAATATCGAAGGCAGTGAATTCAATTCTGTAGCAAGAGAAGTAGCAGAAAAATGTGTATGTTTGCCCATTGTCATTGTAACTGTAGCAAGGGCATTAAGATATAAGGCAGTATATGAATGGGAGGATGCACTGCAACAAATGAAAACGCACTCTTCAGAGAACATGGAGGTCATACATAAAAGTATGGAGTTGAGTTACAGTTATTTAAGTCCGGTGCTCAAGAAAACCCTTATGCTCATACGATATGCCAACTTGACATCTATTGATGAATTGTTAATGTTTGGCATGAGTTTGGATTTATTTGAACGCATCGGTAAAATGGAAGAAAGACGTACACGAGTCCGTACATTGGTCAAGCAGCTCAAAGATTCTTGTTTATTGCTTGACAGCAATAACATTCATGAAGATTTCTCTATGCATGATGTTGTTCGTGATGTTGTCATGTCCATAGCATCTAGAGAAGGACATGTATTTACAAATAAGCTGAATGATGGATTGGTGTGGCCAGATGAGAATACACTAAAAGTTTGCCATTCAATTGTCTTAAAAGAAGGTACGTTGGGCAAGCTTCCTCAAATGTCGGAATGCCAGCAACTAAAACTTCTTTCTATTTCGGAGGCAAATTCAAATTTATATTCATATTTTTCTTCAGAAATTCCTGACCAGTTTTTCATCAGGATGACAAATCTCAAAGTTTTAGTCTTGGCATATATGAATTTATCATCGCTGCCTTCATCACTTCGTTTTTTAACAAACCTTCGAGCATTGGGTTTGTACAGCTGCATCCTGCATGACATAGCTATTATAGGAGACTTGGAGAAATTGGAAATCCTTTCCTTGAGGAATTCTTCTATTAAGCAGTTGCCTATGGAAGTCAGTCACTTGACTGCATTGAAGTCACTGGATTTGAGACGTTTTTTCTTTTTTGACCTTATTCCACCGAATGTTTTATCAAGTTTATCCCAATTAGAAGAATTTTACACGGATAATTCTATTGCATGGGAGGAGAAAGGGCTCAACAAGTATAATAAAAAGGTTAGTCTTGATGAGTTGAAGCATTTGCCTAACCTAACATGTTTAGAAATAAATATAGAAGATGTCATGAAAGTACCAAGAGAATTGTTCTTCAACAAGCTCGAAAGGTACAAAATAGAGATAGGTCTACTTCTGTGGCACTGGCAACCTAAGAGTTGTAGAAGTTTCTATCTCTCACACATAGGAAGTAATGTCTACAATAAGATTTGCTTAAATGATGGGCATATTATGCAATTGAAGAAAATTGAAGAACTCTGTTTAGATGGACAACTGGACATGAAGAGTGTTCTTTATGGATTAGACAGAGACGGTTTTCAACAGTTGAAGATTCTCGAGGTCAGAAATAATGAAATCCTTTTGTGTATTGTTGATGCAAAGAAGTATGCCACTAATGTTGCCTTCCCCATTTTGGAGTCATTAATAATTGACAAATTATTGAATCTGGAGAAAATATGTGACGGTCAACTTACAAAGTCATCTTTTAGCCAATTAAGGGAGATGAAAGTGAGTCATTGTAGGAAGTTGGAGAACATATTTTCCTTCTCCATTGCTAGACGACTTCAACTACTTCAATCAATTGAGGTGGAGAATTGTGAGAACATGAAAGAGATTTTTGGAATTGAAAGAGAGGATGAATCCAATAGTGAAATTAGTGAACTCAGTCAATTACGCTCACTTTCACTCCGTTCTCTTCCTCAACTCAAAAGTTTGGAGTATAATAGCGACGGTTCCAACACACTTTTTAGCGGGACCGGGAAGGTATTTTATCAAAATTCTAATAATCTTTTGATTACATTATATATTATTGTTGTTGATGTTAAATAGATCAAAATTAGTACTTATACGTGTCCTTTCTATTATAAAAATTCTAATAATCTAGGTTGTACTACCGAGCTTGGAGGAGTTATGGCTGAAAGAATTAAACGTTGAAAGTATTTGGCAAAACAAAGATGCAGTTATGTCTTCTAACATTCAAAAGTTGATCATAGTAGACTGTAATAATTTGAAATGTCTATTCTCATCTTCAACGATTAGAAGCATTAGTCGACTCCAACACCTTGAAATCTTTGACTATCCCTGCTTAGAAGAGTTAGTGGTTGTTGATAACTTTCCATCCTTGAGAGAATTGTGGATAGGGAATTGTCCTCAATTGAAGGAATTCATGGTGAAAAATATCAACACAGACTTAACAGAAATTTCATCTCCTTTCTTCAATGAAAAGGTACACTTTTCTATTGTTATTGATGTTAAATAGATCAAATTACATTATTGATTTTATATTTTAACATTAATGTTGATTATATTTTATATTATTAAGGCTAATAAATTAGTACTTATGCGTGTCCTTTCTATTATCACAAATAATTAAGAAAAGTAAGAAAACATAGCAGCAATCATTTTCTCATGTTTTCTATTTCTCTGCATTCCTCTGTTATAACTTTGCTATTCTACTTATTTATTCTGTTTTTGATCTATTTATTGGATGAGATTTACTGACTACAATTGTTTTCTCTTATACTTTTTCACAGGTTGAGCTACCAAGCTTGGAAGAGTTATATCTGTATCAATTAAATGTTGAAAGGATTTGGCAAGACAAAGATGCAGTAATGATTCGACTCCAAAAACTTCAAATATCTGACTGTCCCTGCTTAGAAGAGATAGTAGTTGTTGATGAAAGAAAAGATCATTTTATTAAATTTCCATCCTTGAGAGAATTGAAAATAAAGGGTTGTCCTAAATTGAAGAAATTCATGGTGAAAAATATCAACACAGACTTGACAGAAATTTCATTACCTTTCTTCGATGAAAAGGTACGCACCAAAAAATTTTATAATTATTTCAATTTTATATTTCTAATGTTCAATTTTATGTTAATTTCAATTTTATACTTCCAATGTTCAATTATTTTGTTTGACAATTAAACATTTCAGGCTATGTTAATTTTTGAGTGTGAATTATTTGATTTTTAATTTTATATTATTAAGTAACTGGCATTCTTATTAATTTTTTTTCTCTTAATAATAATAGAGACAATATCAATGGGGTGTTGAAAGTTTTTATTTTTCCTAATTTTATATAACTTTCTCACAGGTTGCATTACAAAACTTAGAAGTTTTGGACCTAGATGGAATAAATGTTGAAAGGATTTGGCAAAACCAAATTGTAGCCACGTCTTCTGGCATTCAAAATTTAACATACTTGATCCTAAGGAGCTGTAATAATTTGAGATGTCTATTCTCATGTTCTATGATTAGAAGCTTTCTTCAACTCCAATTCCTTAGAATTTCTAGCTGTCGAGACTTAGAAGTGATATTTGATATGGAGGATTCAAATTTTGAGGATTCTCAAAAATCTCCCTGTTTTCAGAAACTAAAGGAGGTAATCATTTCTCGGTGTGATAGACTGAAACATGTCTTTCCATCGTCCGTTGTTAGTAGTCTCTCACAACTGGAAACGCTTGTTATAAACAAATGTGGGGTGTTGGAGGAGATTGTTTTTGTTGCCAAGGAAGGATCCCAAAAATTTCCTACATTTATATTTTCAAGGGTAACCTCTCTTACATTACGTGACTTGCCAAATTTTACAACATTTTTTTCTGGAAGATGTAAAACGGAATGGCCGGGACTAAAGGAATTGCACGTGAAGAATGTCAGCTTGATGGAATCTATTAACGATAGACAAGATCAATTTTTGGTTGAAAAGGTATGACACTCATAATTTCTCTTTCTTTTTTTATTAACAGTAGTTGTAGATGTATATTATAATTAAGAGCTTATATCATTTATTTGAGCTGCATGGACTTAAAAATGAATCATTAGAATGTCAAACTAATTGAATGTTATATGGCCATTTGGCGTAATATTTTTTAGTTTATCAAACTTAGCTTCTCTCTAGTTGTTAAATATCCAAATCAACTGGAATTGATTTTGGAT
>JAVXUL010116287.1:0-17431 GCA_035590515.1 Trichilia minutiflora
TATATATATATATATATATATATATTCATTATTCCTATATTTAATGATACATGTGATCTACATATGAAATAATCATATGCGTAGTCATGAAAATATACTAAATTTTTAGATTTGACCTGACCTTAAATCGAAGTTTAGAAGCTCACTTAAAACTCAAAAGCCAAAAAGTTAAACTACTAGTTGACTGTGTGAGACCTAAGCAATTGAAACCCTAGTTCTCTCTAAGCTTAAATCTTGCTCAGATCCACAAATATGAATCGTATATGAGTTAGAAAAATTACTAGGGGTTTGATTTAGGTAAAAAATAAAAGATTAATCAATGGGATCCACAGAAAATAGAAATGATTTAGTCGAATTTAAAGAGAAATGAGAGAGAAAGGAGTGAGAGGATTTGTAAAGAGAAGAAAGTGATGTGAAAATGACTTATTTCTATATTTAGACCCTTTTTTATAGTACCTATATAAATACCAATTTATCCTTGATAGATTAAAGGAAAGAAGATTTTAAAAATGGGTAAAATAATCTTTCATAGGGTAGATATTTTATTTTCTGTGTCAGAATTAAGTCGGTGTATATAAATCTACAGAAAATATCAATACTTTCCCTTTAAAGTATCGATATATTCATTTCTGACTTATAAGTATCGATACTTATCTTAAAAATATCGATATTTTTGTACCCAATACTTCGCTTCCCGCCTTTCTTAATGTATCGTACTTTTTGTACATAAATATTAATACTCAGGCTCTAAGAGTATTGATATATTCCGCAGTCATAAACATGTATAGATATATTTCTTTTTAAGATCGATACTTAGGTCTTATATCCATCAATTTTGAAAAATATCTATATTTAAAACTTTAAAATTCAATCTTAACTAAACTAAATGCTTGAAAAATTATTAAACCTCAATAGTATGTCGACAATCTATTAATTATGCATGTGCATGCACAAAAATACCATGAAAATGATCGTATTATCCCAAAGTTTTAGGCACAAGGCTCACATTTTACTCCTTTTAAAAGAATTTTATTCTCAAAATTCACGTACTATAGTATTAAAATAAGTACAAGTATTGGTATCAAATTTGAGCCTCAGGTTCTCATGTCATCTCTTCTACCGTAGCACTTTGGCATAAAACTTTTATCATCGAAATAATCTTGCTTCATAAAACTCGCTTTTGGCAATCCACTAGTTGAACTTCATAACTTAGGTCTTCTCACAACTCAATTGATGGAGATCCTATGACATGTTTTAGATTAGGAATATACTTCTTAAGCATCAAGACATGGAATAAATTATATATTCTTTCCATCTCAAGAAGCAATTCTAATCAACATGCCATAGGTCTAATTCTTTCTATAATTCTAAAAGGACCGATATATCAAGGATGGAGTTTTCCTTGATTCTTGATTTAGATTACTCCTTTCTATGGCAACATTTTCATAAATACTATGTCTTCTATTTCAAATTTCAATTCTCGATGTAGCTTTTTTGAGTACGACTTTTGCTAATCTTGAGCTGTCTTCAGCCTATCTCGATTATTCTGTGATATGCTCTATAATTGCTTTTGTCAACTCAAAATTACTCAGTTGCCTCTTACCCACTTCATCCTAACATAAAAGGTATTCTGTATTTCCTTCTATACAAAGTCTCATACGGAGTCATACTTATACTTGCTTGATAATTATTATTGTAGGAGAATTCAACTAATGATGAATGTATGTCCCAACTTTCTTGAAAATCCATTACACAAACCCTCAGCATATCTTTTAGTGTTTAGATGGTTCTCTTAGACTGACTCTTAGTCTAAGAATGAAATGTTAAGCTGAAATTCAATGTTATACTTATGGCTTTTTGAAGATTAGGTCAGAATCAAAAAGTAAATCGAGGATTTTGATATAACATTATTATAACAAGTACTCCATGCAATCTTACAATTTCTGTCACATACAACTTAGCTAATTTCTCTACTAAATACTTTATTCTAATTGACAGAAAATATGCTAACTTAGTTAATTGATCAATAACTACCCAAATAATGTTATATCTGGATTGTGTTTGAGGCAGACCAATTATAAAATCCGTACTTATGTATTCTTACTTTCACTTTGGTATCTATAATGGTTGCAATATTTCAATTGGTTTCTAGTGCTTTGCCTTAACTTATTGGCTTGTCATGCATCTAGCAATATACTCTATAATCTATTTCTTCATACTTGCCACCAATAATTTTCTTTGATTGTTTGTTACATTTTTGTGCGACCAAGATGTATGACAAAAGTTAAACAATAGTTTTTTTTTAAAATTGTCTTTTTTAACTCATCATGATTGGGTACACATATTTTACCTCTTAATATCAGTACTTCATCTGAAGTACTATAGTAATCTTTTAGGTTACCATTCATAATTCCTTGACAAGCTTTGACTAATTCGAGACCTTACATCTATTTCTCTTTTATTTGATCTGTTATGGTTGACCTTACTATAAAATTAGTGACCATCTGTCGCGTTTTGACCCCAGGTATCAACCACGTGATAATCATCACGAATCCAAGGGACACATCCTATTAATTAGAATGTATTCCTAGGACACGCAAGGCATTAAAACCTATTTTCGAAATCCATTTTCAAATATAGCAGTAAATGAGAATTTTTCAAACATATATTCGAAACATTTGTATATCAATATCGGTACAAACTCATTACTCAACCATCTACTTTGAAATGATTTAATACAAACAATATCCAAGAGAATAGAATACATAGGTTTTAAAATCATTTATTACAATCTTTCTGTTCAGTTAAGTCAAGTACCTGAAAAAGATTTGCTGAAACCTCTGATCAACTACTTTAAGCCATCACACGACTACTCTAGCATGAAATGAGAAAGTGAAGGGTGAGTATTTGAGAAAATACTCAGTGAACAGATAAAAATATAGAAATGAACAATGAAATCTAGAAATATGATGTGGTATATGGAAATATAACTAAAATATCAACACAAATTCATTATATAAATCTTTTGTTGGTCTATAAGATCTCATCCACTCTATTTGAAGTTGTATGGCTAATCCGCAACCCCGTATGGGCATACACACCCATGTAAGTATATGATTAGCATGCTATATAATATGGATATGTTAGATTTCACCCATCCTATCCTGGACTGCATGGCCAATCCTCATCCATGATTTTATTGGATTTCACCTACTCTATTTAAGTTGCATGGTCAATCCTTATTCTTAGGTCTATTAGATTCTACTCACTCTATATAAGCTGCATGGCCAATACTTATCCATATAAAATTAAGAACAGTGGTGCACAAGGCTAAAATTATACAAAACCAGCAGTCGAGGCTCACAAAGCCAAATTAAAATCAATGGCACTCAAGGCCAAAACCAAGCTCAATAGCATATAAAACTAAAACTGTCATTAATGGCTCACAAGGTAAAAACATCATTCATGGCTCACAAAGTGAAAACCAAACTGGAGGCATATAAGGCCAAATCAATATTAAACGGCACCCAAGCAATGGAACACAAGGTCAAATAACAGTAATAGTACCCCTACTACTATATATATTCAACTCTACCATAATCCATATAACATCATTAAAAGCAACCTTTTCAATTAGCCTCTGGCCTTAAATCCATAACAATAGACATATCATAAACATTATCAAAGGATATTATCTATAAAAGGTCTTCGACCTTACATTCATGGCAGCATATAGGTTATAGCATTCCTAATTCTATCACATATAAGGGACCAATCCGGTCATCACATCATTATATATCCAACGCCTCCTCATATCAATCATGTATATACATATCCATATGTTATACCATCTCAAGCATAATAAACATATAAATGCTTATAAATAACATTTAAAAAGGCAAATATATATATATATATATTCAATGATCTATCACATAATATAGTCATATCAGGCAGTGCATGGTCATGTCTCTCTCTCTCTCTCTCTCTCTCTCTCTCCACTGCCAACATACTGGTCGATTACATTCCCACTCTATTATGAATCACTCTCAGTTTTTTCAATACCATATAAGCCAAAACACTCTAATTTATCAATTTATTCGATAAATTAGGAATCCCTAAATTCTAGAGTTTTTGTAAAAAGTTACCTAGCTACTTATTTCTTCATTTATACAAAACGATAACTCAAGGTAGAGAGAAAAGTTGAGGGATAAGCTTACCCGAACTAGTAGGTAAGTTCTAAGTCCCTTTTTACTCGATTCTCTTTCCTCTATTGGTATTCACCCACAACCCTTCTCTCATAATTTCTTTCAATTCAATGAGTAAAACTCTTATTAGAAGGGGTTCTTGAGCCCTGATGTTGATTCTGAGTTCATTCTAAGAGAGATGATGGAGTTTGATGGAGATTTAGGTAAGATTTGTTTTTGACTTAGAGAGAAGAGAAGTTATAGACGAGAGAAAAAAGGGAAAGAAAGAAAGAAAAAAATAAAGAAGATGAGCCCCTGACTTTTGTATATAGAGACCTTGAAATGACTAAAATACCCTCTAAATTAAGGCCTTTGAGCTCATCACGACTCCAAGTATCAATACTTCCTCCCCAAGTATCGGTACTTTCTAACAAAAAGGGTTGTTCAGGTATCTTTTTACGTCAATGTATCGATACTTCTATCACAAAGTATTAATACCTTCTTTCGTAGAGGTTCCCCCTGTGTGCAACGTCACAAAGTATCGATACTTCAATCCCAAGTATCAATACTTTCTGTTGAATATGGGTTCCAGGCCTAAAAGTATCATCGATACTTCCTCCACAGAGTATCGATACTTCCAAATTTTTTACTGTTCATCAAGGCTACAAAGTGTAGATACTTTTCTCTTTAAAGTATCGATACTTCGATTTTACTATTCATAACTATTCACAAAATATCGATACTTTTCGTATTGCACTTAAGTATCAGTACATCCTATAAAAATATCGATAATTCCAGTTCTCCAGGGCCAAGTATCGATACTTTTGCACCCAAAGTATCGATACTTATCTTAATTTTCATAATTTAAGACTGTAACTTTAAATGGTCATAACTTTTGACCCAGACATTCATATAGAACCCATAATATATCGATGGAAAGCTCTCTCTGAGCTCTATAAAAATATTAAGAACTTTTTCTCAAATAGAGATGATTTTAAGGTCAAAATTTTAGTTCTTTCTTGATAAGTCATTATTCTTCACTACACACCTCCTCAAAAATATTTTCAATCTGTCACACCCTCAAATACATATTCTACACCTATAAACATGTACGAAATTTCACAAGGAATTTATTATAATACCCATAAACTCAAAGGATGGGGTTCACAATTCTCCTTCCTTTAAAAGAATTTTGTCCTCAAATTTTCGTATGACATATTTAGCAACAGTAACAAAAGAATCAGCACCAATACATACAACTTCTTTTTTCCCTAATAATCAAATAAATGTATTTTAGAATACCTCACTTGTTATTTATTATTAAGAGAAGAAACTATAATTTCAAAAAAAATAAGGATAACAATGAGTAGAAAATATACGTCACATAGAAAATATAAAGATTTTTTTTGAGTTAAACATATACCTTAGTACAAGAAAATGTGTAGTTATTACTGTCTCATCAGGCTCTCTAGTTCCCAAGTCATCTTTTCAATCGATGCACTCTGCCATAAGACTTTCACTATCAAAATAGTCTTACTTCTCAAAACCTACTCTTGCCAATCAGGTATCTTCACCTGTTGTATCACACAATTGAGATCATCTCTCAAATTGATCGGTGGTGTCTCGAGTATATGTGATGGATCTGGCATGTACTTCTTGAGTATAGATACGTGGAATACATCATGAATCCGGCTCAACTCCGATGACAAATCCAATCTATAGGTTATTGGACCTATTCTTTTTATAACTTCAAAAGGTCCAATATATCAAGAATGTAATTTTTTCTGATTTTTGAATCTGATTATTCCTTTCTATGGCGATACTTTTAAGAAAACTCGATTGCCTATTTCAAATTCTAATTTCCTTCTTCGATTATCAGTATAAGATTTCTTCTTATCTTGAACTGTTTTTAATCTCTCTCTGATAATCTTTACTTTCTTAGTGGTGATCTCAATCAATTCAATATTATCAACCTTTCTTTTACTAACTTCACCCTAACTTACTGGAGTTCTGCATTTTCTACCATAAAAAACTTTATAAGATGCCATCCCAATGCTAGCCTGATAACTATTATTATACGCAAACTCTATCAACGATAAGTGCGTATTCTAACTGCCCAAAAATTCAACAGCATATGCCCAAAGCATGTCCTCTAGCGTTTGGATGATCCTTTCTAATTGTCTATTAGTTTGAGGATGAAATACAGAACTGAAAGTCAATTGAGTGCCAATAGCTTTTTGAAGTCTTGGCCAGAATTGAGATGTAAAATAGGATACTCGATCTTACATAATTGTAGTTGGCACTCCATGTAGCCTGATGATCTCTGCTATGTATAACTTAAATAATTTCTCTAAAGAGAAATTTATTTAAATTGGCAGAGAATAAGCTGATTTAGTAAGTCGATCACCCAAATCGTATCATGGCGAGCCTGTGTCCGAGGCAACCCAACTACGAAGTCCATGGTAATGTGCTCCTACTTTCATTCAGGTATAAGTAGAGGCTATAAAGTTTTTACAGGTTTCTGATGCTCTGCCTTAACCTGCTGACATATCAAACATCTAGCGATAAACTTGGCTACATCCCTGACCACCAATAACTTTTCTTGATGGTTCGGTACATCTTAGTATTACCCGAATGAATAGCAAATACAGAACTATGGGCCTCCTCTAAGATAGCCTCTCGTAGTGCTTTATCATTGGGTACACAAACCCGTCCTCTGAATATCAATGTCCCATCTTGAATGAAGTAGAAGTCACTCACTTACCATCTCTAATCTTCTGGCAAGCCTTGATTAACTCACTATCTGGCATCTGGCCTTGCTTGATTTGATCGACTAGGGTAGGTCTGACCATGAAACTAGCTATCAAAGCTCTAACCTCATTATACCTTAGTGATACTCTCATCATTTTTAAATCCATTAACAAAGGCATAAAAGTGGTACAAACATAAGCCAAGTTGGCTAAAGATTTTCTACTCAAAGCATCTGCTATCACATTTGCCTTTTCTAGGTGGTAATCAATAATCAGGTTATAATCCTTAATCAATTCTAACCATCTCCACTGTCTCAAATTCAACTCCTTCTACGTAAGTAAGTACTTAAGACTCTTGTGAACAATGAATACCTGATATTGTTTCCTATATACGTAATGCCTCTATAAGAGACTCCCTCTTCGAGGGATTCCCCCAAGTAGCCTGCCAGCCTTTTCAAGCCGGCCCACTTGGCCCAAGTAGCTAGCTAGTCTCTCCGAGCCCACCCACTTGGTTAAGGTAATGTTCTCCCTTGGCCCAAAGTCTCAACCGCTTGGGAGCTGCAACCCCCTCCGCGAATCGAACCCAGGCTCAAGGGTTTTTATTCCCCCAAAGGGGATGCCTCTTAACCAATTAAGCTGCTAGGCGGGCTCGGAAAGGCTAGCTTGTTACTTGGGCCAGGTGGGCGGGCCCGGAGAGGCTGGCAGGCTACTTGGGGGATCCCTCGAAAGGGGAGTCTCTTACAAAAAAAGAGCATAAAATTATCACGTAGCCGAGTCTCTTACAAAAAAAAGAGCATAAAATTATCACGTCCCGACCCTAGTCGGCTACGTGGTAATCGTCACGAATCCCAAAAATACATCCTATCACTTAGAATGCAACCTTAGGACTCACAAAGCATTAGTACCTGTTTTCAAACTCTTTTTTTTTAAATAATATAATATGAAAGATTTTCATACACATATAGAATCAACATCAAGGTTTTCTCAAAATACTTTACAATCATTATACATATATCTCTTGGCCAAGCCAAAATATCCAAATCATATTATTACAAATATTTTTCCGTACAGTGGACCATAATGTGAAAACTTGAGTCGAGTACTTAAAAACTATACTAAAGTCTCGCTTCAGCTATGCTATGTCGCGCCCGACCACACTAACCTGAAATGGGAAATGAGGGGTGAGTATTTGAAAAAATACTTAATGAGTAGACAAATACATAAAAACAGAAATCAGAGGCCCATACATTGATTACAAAAAATCTTTGTAATCATAAAATCAAGTTTACTATTTATCAAGGCTACAAAGTATCGATACTTTTCTCCTTAAAGTATCGATACTTTGATTCTATTGTTCATTACTATTCATAAAGTATCGATACTTCTTGCCTTGCACTTAAGTATCAATTTATCCTGCAAAAGTATTGATACTTCCAGTCCTCCAGTGCCAATTATTGATACTTTTGCACCCAAAGTATCAATGTTTCTCTTATTTTTCATAACTTAGGACTATAACTTCAAATGGTCATAACTTTTAACTCAGACATCCATACGGAACCCATAATATATCAATGAAAGCTCTCTTTGAGCTTTACAAAAATATGATGAATTTTTTCTCAAATGGAGATGATTTTGGGATCAAAATTTTAGTTTTTTCTTGGTAAGTCATTATTCTTCACTATACACCTCCTTAAAAATATTTCTAGGCTATCACACCCTCGAATACATGTTCTACGCCTACAAATATATACAAAATCTTATGAGGGATTTACTATAATACCCATAAACTCAAGGGATGAGGTTCACACTATCAATTTATTTTGACAACATTCTAAGCTTACCCTCAAAGTTTTTATTTCTAGTAACAAGGGTAAGTGCACAATTCTGATATGTGCTAGGTGACTGATAATTTTCTGCTCAATACATCTATCACTACATTGACTTTCCTATAATCGTATTCAATCACCAGATCATAATTTTTAATGAGGTCAAGCCATCATCTCTGCCTTAGATTCAGCTTTATTTGTGTTGATAGATACTTCAAGCTTTTGTGATTCATGAAAATTTGGCATTATTCTTCGTACAAGTAATGTTGTCAAATCTTCAAAGAAAATACCATAAATGCTAGTTCCAAGTCATGAGTAAGATAATTCACCTCATATTTATTAAATTGTCGAAAAGCATAAGCAATTACGTTTCTTTCCTATATCAGCAAATATCCAAGTTCCTGTTTAAATCCATCACTGTAGACCACGTACCCATTTTCTGGTGTAGAAAGCATTAATGCTGGAACTGTAATGAGACGATCTTTCAAAGCTTGAAAACTCTACTCACATTCTTTTATCTATTCAAAATTAACTTCTTTTCTAGTTAATCTAGTGAATGGAGTTGCTAATAAAGAAAACCTCTAAACGAGCCTTCTGTAGTAAAAAAATTATTTCGCTAAAGTTATCTTTTTTTTCTTTAAAAAATAAAGCTAAACTTATCTTAAGTATTTAAAACCTAGATCAATTGAAAATACAAACGAAATTTTAAAAAAAAATCTGATTTATAAAGAAAATGCTTTCAAAAGACAAATTCAAAAATTTTTTCTAAAAAAATAAAATATATTTTCAATATTATAAAAGATTTAAAGATTTGTTGAATTCATATTCATATTAGGGTTCTGAAAAATGGGACACATTTAGTTTTTTCTATGATAGTTTATATCCCGAGACAAAATAATTCATTGAATCATGAGTAAAGGAAAATTTTTAGAGAAAGATTGAGATAAAACATAACT
This sequence comes from Trichilia minutiflora, assembly GCA_035590515.1. NCBI lineage: Eukaryota > Viridiplantae > Streptophyta > Magnoliopsida > Sapindales > Meliaceae > Trichilia > Trichilia minutiflora. The sequence continues at coordinate 9,720 of JAVXUL010116287.1, forward strand.
TAAGTTAAGAAGATGATCTACATGTTAGGGTTACTAGTTTAGCAAGAAAGATTGAAGTTATGAAACTTATAAAAGTAAAAGATGTCAAATCTATTAAGCATGAAGATGTTTATAATATTTGTGATAATAGTGAACACCCAACAAATAAAAACCCAAATCTTTCAATGTTCAGAGAAGTCATACATGAACAAATTAATATCATATATTATACTCAAAAACCTAATCTATCTTCATACTGCAGCACTTATAATCTAAACTGGATAAAACATTTAAATTTTAGTTAGAGAAATGATCATAATTCTTATGTGCCTCAATCATAAAGGCCTTCCAATCCACCTCTATATCAACAGTTAAATTGAATTGAAGAAACTTTGTAATGCATTAATTAAAAAACAAAAATTTGTTAATAATCAAATTAATCAAACATTGGCTATTTGGAAGAAACTATAGCAAAATTTTCATATGCACTTAACATTAATAAAAAAGATAAGTTTTCAAACCACAATTAAACCTAAAAAACTAATCAAATTCAAATATTAACCAATTTATAAACTAAATTAAATCAATTGTTACTCTTCATAATAGTAAAATTGTTAAAAAGTATATTCTTGAACCATATAAGAAAGAAGGGGAATCAATCTTTTCAAGTAAGGAAGAGGTTGATAAACTTATACCTATCATAAAAAAGACTAAAGTTACACCTATACCATCATTTTCTCACGCATTAATCTCTCTAAAGAAATTGAACTATAATTCAGAAATTTATAAAATTTTCGAACAAGTAAAGGTCAATATTTCCTTGCTATATGGGATTAAACAAGTACCCTTATATGATAAATTTTTGAAAGACTTGTATACAGTAAAACGAAAATTGAATGTAAAAAAAAATGCTTTTCTAACTAAACAAGCAAGTATAATTTTTTAGAATAATTGATGCAAAAACCTTAAGTTTGAAATCCTCAAATTAGATTGACACCACAGAACGCTAATTCCAAAAATTGAATTTCATATAGATGAAATTTAATATCTTGATCGAATAATCAATTTGGAATATGAACTAAAGATATTTAGATGAAAGATGCCATAATTAATAATTCATTTGATAAGTTCAAAAAAAATCCTTTGAAGAATACTAAGAGCAAACTCAGCTTTACCAAAAAGTTTTCATTCCAAAGAAGTCAGTCGTAATGGGAGAAAACAAGTTTATTTAAAACAAAACAGCCCTAACCCTAAGTCTAAAAGGATTATTTAAAAAAGGCTCCAACATAGGCTTATATACCCAACTTTAAATTGAAATCCATATCTAAATATATAATAGCTAAAATAATAAGTTTAAATTAATTAAACCCAAATACAGCAATTAGGCTCAACTAGCTTGATAGCCCTTGAATGTTAGCTTCAAATGTTTGAATGAGATAGAATAGTTTTGGTTTTCTCTTTATGCCCAAATAATCAATAGGCATACCCAGATCGGCTCAAAATATCTTTTAGATCATTTCTTGCAAGGCTTCTTTGATCATCTTAGCCTTAATTCTTGTAATCGACCCATTTAAAAGTTGAATATCATTATATTATGCAACTTAATCTTAATGGTTTGCATCATTCTCCTATCCTCAAAAGGATTCGTCCTCAAATCTTTACCTACACTAAGAAAAGAAAATCAGAACATTAAAAGATGCACTCACTTGATAGTCACCTAGAAGGTCCAAACGATAAGCATTATCATTAATCTTTTCCAACATTTGGAAAGGACCATCACCCCTCAACTTCAACTTGGATTTTCTTTTAGAAGGAAACCTTTTTTCCCCATATGCGCCCATACCCAATCTCTTGGTTTGAATGTGATATATCTTCTCCCTTTACTAGCTTATATTTTATATTGCTTTTTCTTTTTCTTAATATGCTACCTAACTTGTTCTTGAATCTTTTTCACCATTTCGGCCTTCTTCTATCTCATTTAATGACAAAGGCAATAGATCTAATGGTGTCAAAGGGTTAAAACCATAAACAACTTCAAAAGGGAAAAAACCAGTAGAATTATGTACATTTCTATTATAAGCAAATTCAACCAATGGTATGCAATATTCCCATGATTTTAAATTCTTTTCAATGATAGCATGTAATAAAGTAGCTAAAGTTCTATTAACTATTTTAGTTTTCCCATCAGTTTACGGATGGCAAGTAGTTGAAAACAAAAGTTTAGTACACAACTTATCCCACAACACTTTTTAAAAATAGCTCAGGAATTTAACATCCCTATCACTTACAATAGTTTTAGGAATGCCATGCAAATGTACAATATTATTAAAGAACATATCAGTTATATTTATAGCATCATCAGTCTTATGGTATGTTATAAAATGTGCCATCTTAAAAAATCTATCCACTACCATAAATATTGAATTTATACCATTTTTGACATAGGCAAACCTAACACAAAATCTATAAAAATATTAACCCAAGGTTCATTAGGTATAGGTAATGGTAAATATAATTCGTGCGGCATGACCTTAGACTTAGCTTGTTTGCATGCAATACATCTAGAATACACCCTCTCTAAATCCTTATACATATGTGGCCAAAAGAAATGCTCGTGTAATATATCTAGAGTCTTATGCACATTAAAATGACCCATCAAACACCCACTATAAGACTTGCACATAATTAACTACTCAATGAGCAATTAGGCACACAAAGTTTATCCTCTTTAAATAAAAGGCTATCATTCCTATAAAACTTATTAAAAGCAACCTTTTCACATGTCTCATACATATTGGCAAAATCAGCATCTTTAGCATACAATTCCTTAATATGTTCAAAACCTAACAATATAAAACTAAGTGTAAAGATTAAGATATACCTGCGAGAAAGTGCATCAGTAACCACATACTTCTTACCTTGCTTGTACTGAACTATTTATGGAAAGCTCTCTATAAATTCCATCTACTTAGCATGGTGTCAGTTCAACTTTCTTTGTCTTTTCAAGTGCTTCAAAGATTCATGATTTGAATGAATCACAAATTCTTTAGGCCATAGATAGTGCTACCATGTCTCCAATACTCTCACTAATGCATACAACTTATTGTCATATGTGGAATAGTTCAATGTTACCCCAATTAACTTTCTATTAAAAAATATGATTGGCCTATTTTTCTGCATCAAAACAGCCCCTATACCAACCTCAGAAGCATTACATTCAATCTAAAAAGTTTTATCAAAATCAAGCAATAATAACAAAAGAGTAGAACAAAGCTTTTCTTTCAAAATGATAAAAGCATTTTCTTGTTTTAAAACCCATTTAAACCCCACATTTTTTTATCACTTCAGTTAGAAGTGCAGCAATGGTGTTGAAATCTTTCACAAATCTCCTATAAAAACTAGCTAGTCCGTGAAAACTCCTTACTTCAGTCACATTTGTAGGTCTTTTCCAATCTTTGATTGCCCTAACCTTTTCTTCATCTACTTCACTGCCTTTTACACTCACAACATAATCCAAAAATATGAACTTTTACATGCAAAAGCTACACTTTTTCAAATTAGCATACAACATCTCCTTTTTAAGCACATTAAGCACATATTTCAAATGATGCATATGCTCTTCCAAGTTTTTGCTATATACTAAGATGTCATTAAAGTAAACTATAACAAACTTACCAATAAACGCACCAAGACATGATTCATTAATTTCATAAAAGTACTAGGTGTATTTGTCAAGCCAAAAGGCATTACCATCGACTCATGCAATTTATGTTGAGTTTCAAATGTTGTTTTTCATTCATCATCAAGTTTCATTTAATTTGGTGGTAACTACTTTTTAAATCAATTTTAGAAAACATGCTAAAACTATGCAATTCATTTAGCAAATCATCTAACTTAGGGATAGGATGGCAATACTTTACAGTGATTTTGTTGACCACTCTACAATTTATGCACATCCTCTATGAGCCATCTTTTTTTGGTACCAAAAGAATAGGTATAGTACACGAGCTCATGCTCTCCCTTACATGTTCCTTTGTTAATAACTCCTCCACTTGCCTTTAAGCTCCTTTATCTCTTCAGGGTTACTTCTATAGGCTGATTGATTAAGAATGGTAACTCTAGGTATAAAGTCAATTTGATGCTTAATCCCTCAATTGATGGCAGATCTTTGGGCACTTAATCAGGGAAAACATCTTTATATTCCTATAACAATGAAACAGTAATACTAGACAAAGAAGAGGTTAAGTCGTTAATGTTCAAATAAACCTCATTATACAAGAGTACAATTAATGGCTTTTGACCATAAAAAGCACTCTTACACTCTTTGTTTTGCATATAAGCACACTCTTCTCTTTTGCTATTTTGCTCTCATCTTTTCTGCTTGATTTCTTTTTATGTATTCTTTCTGTGTCCTTCTGTTTCTCTGTCTTTTTTCTATGACTTTTCTTCCTTCTCTGCTATCTTTTCTTTTCTTTAGGTATCTTTCCTTCCTCTCTGCGTACGTCTTCTTCCCTTTTTTCTTTTCTCATATCTATTCTCCCCCTTTTTCCCTTAGAAATCCTTTTTTTATAGGCAAAAATCTCAACTCCTCATTTTCTATAATTTTCTTGTAATTTCTACTTTTCTATCTTCTCAAAACTTCCCGGATTTCATAACTTACATGTAACTTTCAAATTTCATAACTTCTAAATAACTTTTCATAACTTGAATCTTTTTTAATTTTTTTTAATATTTTTTAATTAAAAAGTTTTGTTAAAATTGAAATTGGGATATAACACAACCAAAACAAATATCCTTATTTTTATTATTTTTTGATATTATATCAAATATATTTTTATAATTTTTTTACTTTAAAGAATAAATTTTGGATATCAAATCAACCATATTTTCAAATATTAAAAATATTAAGAATGGAATTCATAATTTTGAGTTATATCAAAATAAATTTTAAATCTCAAATCAAAACGTCCTTTATTTTTCTTTTAAAGTTTAAATACTAAAATTTAAAATTTTAACTTAAAATTAACTGCAATTCCAAAGCATCCAATGACAATGTTTTACAAAAATTGAAGTCTTGCATTTTCATTTCTCCTATCTCTAAATTTCAAACATCAAATTAACAAATAAATAATAACAATTAAAAGTATTCTTTTTTTGTTTGGGTTTAGTTGAGTTACACATTACAAATGATTTTTGCACTTTAAGGGTTTACTTAGGTTTAGTTGTAAATTAAGGGTATGTTTGAAATGCCTACATGCTAAGTTGGCTTCGAGCAACTTTATTTAGTTTGATTGGTCATTTGGGGTTCAAAATTTGGAGATAGTGTGCGTGTGTGTTAAGTATTTTCAGAGAAATAATTTTAAAAAATTAAAAATTAAAAATTAACTTGAATTCTCAAAGATTTCAATATTCTTTGCAATTTTTCACAAATCCATATCAACAGTAACCTTTCAACTATCAACAACAAAGGAAAATCTTCAAATTTTTCATAAGCATCTCATTTAATTGTAATCAAACATCTCTAACAAGTCTTAATACACAAGTCAAACAAATAATTTTTGCAAGAAGATCACAAAGCAACAAGTCATAAAGTAGAAAAAGCTGAGAATACAATTGCTAAAGAAGAGCTAACTCAAATTATTGGATAATTATATGTCTATATGCTAATGCGGTGGCGCATCCATCTAATTATATCATATAGTGTGACAACAATATTCAATCTACAAAATCTTATTATAATAACTTTCTTGACATTAAGTTAAACACTAGCTTATAGCCAACAAAGCCCTGAATTCTCACGTACTTGAAATAACAAAACCCATCTTGTAAACACTAACCATCAATGAAATAACCTATACCACACAATAAAAACCCCAAAAAACACACACATTTTAACGCAAAACAGAGCAAACTCGAAGACCTAGGGTTTGAAAATGTATCTTCAGAATAGTCCAATGCAATATACACATGACATTTAGCTCATCAAACAAAAATCTTTCTAAAAAAAACAATTTAAATTGAAAACAGCCAACCCAATGTGTACCAATTAAAAATAAAATGTAGAGTGGATTCACACTTTTCATCCATTATTCAAGCACAATATAAAAATAATTGACCCAATGAAAATGCAGGATAGTAAGAAAATAATTTTGATTAATTTTTTGAAATTTTGGAATTCACTAAGTAAAAAGAGTTGAAAATCCTAAAAATTTGAGAGAAAATTTTATCAAAGTCCAGTTATTCTATCAGGGTTTAAGTCCTCTAATTATACTGAAAAATAAGTCTAATATAATTACAAACTTAATCTCAATTTAAAAAATAAAACAAAACCAAATAAAATACAAAAAAGGTAAAAACATGATTTTTTGTAATTTAAAGCAAGTCCGGGTAGTACCTAAAGAAGACCAGCTTAAAACTAAACCCGTCAATGATTATAGCACAAGTCAATCTTTAAGCTCGCTGGTAAGTTCTAGATATGACTTCAACTGATCTTAGATTATACCAACCCTATCACTCTTTTGGTCTTGTATGAGATGCCAAGTCTTAGGCCTAACTTCTTATCCATCTTTTGAACTGTAGATTCCGTATCATTATCCTCCAGTTGTGAAAAAATCAATTTGGAATTTACTGGATCATTTAAATAATATGCAAAGACGAATGCACCATTGGATCAAAGGGGGCCTCGACTCTCCCTGATTTTAAAAAAATTATATATATATATATATATATATATATAATTATTTTCATAAATATAATTCTTTAAAGTGGCCCCCCAATCTACAAAATTTATTTAAATTATTTCACCACACAATCACTTTCTGCACAATCTCTCTCCCATTTTCAAAAGCTGGCCTACTAACATCTTCAAACTTTTTTTTGTTTGACTTTTAACTCACTCACTCACCTTTTTAATATCCCGTTGCCCCATCTTTCTCTTTCTCTCAAGCACATGTAGTTACCCAGTTACCCCACCATTTTAGTCTTTAAATCCTCACGGCCCACACTCCCTGTCTTTCTCCTACGAAAACCATAGCTGTATTTTTTTTAATACAGACACAGTTACACTACTGTTTGTGCTGTTTGTCTTTGTCTGTTCCTCTCAAAGCTTTTATGGAAGGGCTAAGATCTCACGAGCAACTTGGATTGGACCATCTTTCAAGCTATTAAATATCATAGAAGGTAATAAAATTTTCTCTCTCACACAAATACAATACACACTACTGTCAGTATGTTGTATACTTATACAAATTTTGTTGATTGGGTGGGTTTGTTGACACATTGGGCAATGTGAAATTTTTTTATGTTTTATTTATTTTTAATTTCGTCCTAATTAATTTTTTTTTGTGCATTTTGAACTCCTTTTTTTTGGCACTTTAACGCTCATTATTATTTTAATTTGTAATAATTGACATCTACAATGTGATATATATTTTTAATTTCTTATTTTTTATTCATTTATAATTTCATCCTAAATAAATTTTTTGTGCATTTTGCCCTCATAATTTTTTTTTCTGTACTTCAACCCTAATTATTATTCTAATTTGTAACAATTAGCATTTGCAATGGGATGGATATTGTAAATTTTTTATTTTGCCATTTTATAATTTCACCCCATTTAAATTTTGTATGCATTTAAGGTTGAATCATGAATACCAAATCCTTTTTACTTCAATATCTATAACACTTAATTGGGTGAAGCACATAAAAAAAAAACAACATCACATCACAAATAT
>JAVXUL010116297.1:0-17430 GCA_035590515.1 Trichilia minutiflora
TTTAATTTTTGTTTTGCACAAGCATATCATTCTTAGAACACCTTGATATCTATTTTAAGTTTAAAATTTTTAAATTAGTCTAATTCACCCCCCTCTTGGATTGCGCCAACTGGGACTTCAGATTTCTCGATCAAAGAACCTCTTGGCTGATGTATTATCAAAGCTCGCCTCATCCTTCGTCAAAAATATTGTCAGGGTAATTTCTGTCAAAACCTTGGAACGGAAGAGCACCTTTCCCACTAAGAGCACCAGTGTCTTGACCATTCAGGAAAAATCCTTAATATGGATGGACCCTATCCTGAAGTACATCAGTGAGGGCATCCTGCCACCTAACAAGAATGAAGCTCTCAGGATTCGAAGAAAAGATACCAGATTCATCATGATAGAGGGCACCCTATACAAAAGGAGAATCAAGACCTCATACCTGAGATGCCTGAGATCGCAAGAAGCGAAAAGGGTGTTGAACGAGATGCACCAGGGAACTTACTGCAATCACAGCGATAGTAGGAATCTGGTTTATCGAGTGCTCAGACAGGGGTATTTTTGGCTAATTATAAGTGAAGATGCTCACCAACTTGTACAGTGATGTCATGCTTGTCAGGTGTATGCAGACATCCTTCGGTAATCTCCAGAAAACCTGACCACCTTATTGAGTCCTTGACCTTTTGCATAATAGGAGCTTGACCTAATAGAACCCTTTTCACTTGCTAGGGCATAGGAAAAATACTCCATTATCACCATTGATTACTTCACAAAATGAGTAGAAGCAAAACCTTTGTCCAAGATCATCGAGAACAACACCATCGCTTTCATCTGAAAGAACATTCTTTATTGACATGGAATTCCTAACGTCCTGATTGCAGATAATAGAAAATAATTCGATAATAAGAGAATGAAGAAATTCTGTAGCGAATGGAATATAAATCTAAGGCTGGTATCCCCGGCTCATCTAAAAGCAAATGGTCAAGTTGAGGCAGTTAACAAGACTATCAAGAAACTACTCAAAATGAAGCTGGGTGAGAGAAAGGAAGCTTGGGCAGATAAACTCCCTGAAGTCTTGTGGGCTTACCGAACCACTGCGAAGGTAGCCACAGGTGAGACGCCCTACTTCTTGGCCTACGGATTTGAAGCAATAATCCTAGTCAAAGTGGACATCCCAATATTTTGCATTTCTCATTTCAATAAAGAAGAAAATCAGTAAGTCATGCGTCTTGACCTAGATTTAAGAGAGGAATCCAGGGATTGTGCTCTGATCAGGACGGTCGCCCACCAACAAAAGGTATCTAGGTCCTACAACCAAAAGGTTAGACCCCACTCATTCAGGGAAAGTGATCTTGTACTCAGGAGAATTATCTTCAATACACGAGTAGCATTGGAAGAATCCCTGGGTGCCAGCTGAGAAGGACCATATCAACTGGTCAGAGCAGTCAGGTTAAGAACTTACAAACTGGCCCGATCAGACGATAGCATTCTAAGCAAAGCCTGGTATGTAGAGATGCTAAAGAAATACTACCCCTGAGAGAACTCTTCCTCAAGCGAATCCAATTGTAAGCTTGTAACACACTTAGTAAGAATTTTAAAATCCTATTCCTCCCCCAGTGCCTTAAGCCCTTGACCCTGATCAGGTATCCCATATGTTTAAGACCTGGTCAGTGGTAAGGCATGATAAACCCTGATCAGATTAAGTCTGATAAATCCTATCCCTTCTTAGGTGTCGTAAGCCCTTGACCCTGATTAGGCATCTAATATATTTAAAACCTGATCAGTGGTAAGGCGTGATAAACCCTAGTCAGATTAGGTCATATAAATCCTATCCCTTCCCAAGTATCGTAAGCCCCTAAACTGGACCAGGAATATTTTGTGTCTAAGACTTGGATTGGTGGTAAGGCGTGATAAACCCTGGTCGAATCAGATGAATCTAAGGTTAGGGTTAGCTATATGCCTTAAAATCCCTTAACACTTAGTAATATTTATAAAATCCTACCCTGTCCAAGTGCCGTAAGCCCCTGATCCAGACCATCCTTTGCATCTAAGACCTGGACTCGTGGCAAAGTGTGGTAAACCCTGATCGGATTAGGTGAATCTGAGGTTAAGGTTGGCTGTATGCCCTAAAATCCCTTAACACTTAGTAATATTTATAAAATCCTACCCTGCCCATGTGCCATAAGCCCGTGACCCTAATCAGACATCCTTTGCGTCTAAGACCTGATAAGTGATAAGGTATGGTAAACCCTGATCGAGTCAAGTCCTTCTAAGTTTAAGGTTGGTTGAATGTCCTAAAATCTTTTAACACTTAGTAAAATTTTTAAGTAATAATTCGTCCCAGGTGTCATAAGTCTTGGGCCGCATCAGACATCCTTAAGTGACTAAAACCTGATTGAGTGAGGCATGATAAACCCTGGTCGAATTAAGATGAGAATTTTGAAGATTTGAAGATATTTGAAGACCCCTACCAAAGAGCCCCCCCTTGTTTTGAGAACATGCCTGACCCTAAAGGGTTCACAACTAATTTTTACAAGGTCAGTGAATCCATTAAGTTAGTTTATTATTGAAATTCTGATAGCAACAAAGAAAAAGAGAAAAAACTTATGAAAGCATAGAAACGCAAAAGTATACTTTCATTGATTGAAGAAAAAATTGTACATATGTCTTGTGTATATAAAATAATAGGGTCAAAAAAATTTACAAAGTGTTACAAAAATATTTTAAGTCCTAAAAGTATGTATACTAGATAGTCCCATCTGCTTTACTCAAATATTTCTATCACCTGGTTTTCAACCAGGAATGCAAGAGGGACATCTCCATCTATTTGACCTTCTATGAGGGCAAGAGGGTCTTCGTTTGCTTCTCCCTAAGGATCGGGGGCTTCATCTGCCTTCTCCTGAGGAGGGGGATCTTTATCACCTTCATTCTGGGGGAATAGGGGCTTCTTTTTCTTCATCATCCAGGTCCCCTTCATCAGTAGCCTCCACCGTCTCCTGGGATGACATATCAGAAAGCTCATCTGTAACAGATATCTTTAATGTACTGGAGACATCACGGCCCAGTTGATCGAAGAGCCAGTGCAGGTCCAATTACAAGTATTCATGAAGAAAAATACGACTGGTCAGGTCAATTCCTTCGTTAACTCCCTAGTCATACCGGATCTCCAACTGGGAGGGTACTGCCTGTAATTCTTTGAACTGCTCATCAACACGATGTTCCAGTGTTTCATTCATTTCTCCCAAGGCCTTGCACTCCACTCAGATACCCTCGAGCCTCCCTTAAATTTCTTCATAATTGACAATGATCCGGGAGTTCTGCCCCTTCAATCGATCCCTTTCATCTTTCAGGATCTGATTAAAATCAATCAGTTTTTTACATTGACCTTCGAAATGTTGCTTGACCTTTTTGCAACTCGCCTTTTCCCCCTCTAGCACTTGAATCTGACCTTCAACATTTAATAATCTGGCCTTGTAGGCCTCCTCCATCTTTACCCAATCTGATTTATCTGTAAGAAGCTGGGATTTATGCTCTTCCAGGCCAGAGACCCTGGCCATGAGTTCCTCCTTTTTCTTGGAGGCTCTTTCCCAAGCAGTTAGGGAAATGGCTTCCTGAGCCCTTTTCTTTTGCTTCTTCACAGTATCCACGGCCCTTTTTCGGATGGTGATGGCGTTCTTAATGTCTTCTACAAATATGTTCAAGATAAAGGCATTTTATATTGGCAAGGCATTGATCAGGCAAATATTCAAGGGTTATTTAAAATTAATACATTGATTTCAAAAGCAAAGGTAAAGGCAAGTCACTTGATGGGCGTGAAAGCTCATGGAATCAAGCACCTCCTCAGGGGATAAGTTCCCCATTCTCCTACACTCCTAAAGGGAAATTGCCTCTTGCCCCCAATTCATCAAAGAGAAAAGATGCCCAAAACTTTCTCTCTTTTTCTCGAGGAGATCTTCTATTCTTAAGGCATCAAATTCCCCTATCGTCTTAATGATCGGGGGGAAGGGATCTTCAATTTCAAAAAGGGATGGGTCCTTTGCCCCCGCCCCAAGCCTTCACCAACCCCAGGCCCCTGGCTTTGGCTGGCCCCTGTGACTGCCTAGGTGGAAACCACCCCTTCTTCATCCCGTCCTGAAACTTGGGTGATTGAGGTGCCTTCCACAAAAACCTGGACGTTATCTGATTATTGTTTGGAGAGGAGAGAATGGGAGTCGATTTTCTTCTTCTTCTTCTTTTCCTTCTCCCGGCTGTCTTCCAAGGATCTTTTACCTTTATCCTTCATCGGGGCCAGGTCATCTTTTCAGAGGCGCTTCGGAACCTCCTCTCTGGGCACCTCCTTGAAGGAGATGCCCTCCTCCTTGGGGCGCTCCGTCTGTCTGCCCTCCTTCTTGAGGGCTTTCTTGGTATCCCCCTTTATGGGCTCTTTGCCCTTATCCCCGAGGGCCTTCGACTCGGGGTCAGTCGATTTTACCCCTTTTGAGCGCTGTCTCGAAAGCATCCCCTTCAAAATATCGACTGCTTTCTATTTCCTATTAGCTACAATACTTCCCGTACCTACAACTGCAATAAAAGGAATCAAAAAATTTATTAAAAATAAAGATCTACTTGACTACAGGCCTCAATATAACAAATATAAAGAGATTTTTACCTTTGTTCATGTGGGTCCTGATTTTTGTTAGCTCACTCCTGATTGCCATCTTGGGGGCCATGCCAAACTTCACCTGAGCAACTGCACTTAACATCCCCCGAAACCAAAAATTCCACCTGATTGGCTATATCAATTAAGATCCTCGACTGCTCCCTGCTAATTTCTACACATAGAGAGGTCAGTCAAAGTTTTTTTTAACAAGTAAAGTTAGTAAATATTCTTTGATTGTTAGTTTATTGTACCTGGCTCCTGAAAAGTCATGGGAATGGTGCTCTAACGAGATCCCGCCCAGTTAGCGTTGACCACGAACCAATGGTATTTTCAGTTCTTATTGCAGGAATGACTCCCCTTCAACTTTGACTGGTATCCTGGGCAGATTTGCAGATAGTACCACCCTGGATACTGATTGGTATTCTTCTTGAGGGTGTAAAAGTACAGCACCTCATCTGGGGTGGGGCCAGGAGACTTGACCTCAGCCTTTAGTACAAAAAGGCCCCCCAAGACCCTCCAGCCGTTCAAGGTCAGCTGGTAGAGGGGAATCCTGAACGCCTCGAATATTCGGACGAAGTAGGGTTGTAGGGGGAATCTGACCCCGACCAATAAATGTTCTTTATTAAAGGTTACTTCCCCTGGTCCCAAGGCACTTGGGATTTCTTCAGCCCTGAGGACCCTGAGATGGATATCAATTGGGACCTCGTACAATTGACAGTAGATCTAAATATTCGCCTCAGTAATGGTGGAGGAGAACCAATATACTTTGTTGGGTCCCCTGGCCTGAGCTTGCCCGGTGGTGTTCTTTCATCATCCCCTCTCTCATGAGTGGGGGTGGTTGCATGAGAGGACTCCTTCCAGCGAGCAGCATTTTTTGAGCTTCCTTGGCTGGCTATCTCTTTGTGAAGAAATTCAATAAATACCTAACCTACAACAAAAAACACACAGAAAATAAAAAACAATGAAAGCACAAAGAACTTAGAGAGAGAGTATTAAGAGAAAGTAAGATTTTGTGAAAATGACTGGTGAAGAAGGGGGGTATTTATAGGAAAGGAGAGGCAATCCTGATTGTATATCTAAACAGCTAGGGAGTTATCACGTGTCCAGTCCATTAATGCCCCCCAGGGATCGAGAAACTATCACATCTCTCAGCAGTAATTCAACACATGGCTCGTCCCCAACCTTGCATTTAAAATCTGTCCAGGAATCGAGGAGCCGTCTCTTTAGAGACAGGTATTGATAGTTGTTGACAGTTATCAACAGCTGTTGACAGTTGTGATATGACTCCTGATAAGGAACAATTAATGCAGACGGAATGGATACCTAGGCAAGACATGTCAGTAACATGCTAACAGAATCGTTGGAGGAAAGAGAAAAGACGCAAGTGATCAGGAAGCTTTCACAACACGTCAACCGTCTCAGTGATTGACTATACTACCAGTCAACTAAAAACCCCTGAGCCATTTCCCTCCTGAGATGATTCGTCTCAGGCATGATTTTCTGACGCGAGCTCTACGAGTTTCACACTAAAAACTGGTGGACTAGATGTTTGAGGAAAAATACGGAGGTAACATGTGGACACCCAATCAACAAGACAAGTGACAGGAAGTCAGGTGTAATCCCAGGGTGCTCTCTTCTCATGTGTACTCTGTCTCAGGCACGCCGGTTCAATGATTTCACCTTCTCATTTATCCGTTGATTCAGGGATTCCACCGTCCCAGGTAAGAATTGGACATCTATCAGCAAGACACGTGACAGGAGGCCAGGCGAATCTAAAAAGTCTCCATCTCAGGGCCATTATGTCCCAGATTTCCCCCGACTCAGGGATTCCATTATCCCTAATGATATCCGCCCCAGACAACCTGCTTCTCAAAAGAATCGTTGTCGTCTCAGGCCATCGAAAGTTATAATTTACAGTCATCCGCCGACTCAGGAATCAGAATAGCTTTCCAAGGAAATTGCCCCAGGCCAGGAGTTCTCTTGTTACTGACTCTCAGGTAATCCCTTACCAGAGTACCAATGGACATGTGCCCTTCCCACTCAAAAACTGAGAATGATTGATGACAACTGGTCTATTAAAAGCACCCGTCCCATCCTCTGATCATTTTCAGGTGATGGGACGGTGACAAGCCTACAAAGTTTGCAGATGTGACAGCATCATTAAAGGAAATCGACTGCATACTATCCTATGTCAGATATCACATCCTTCCCATTCTTCGATGTCAAGTCACACCACTATTCGAAAGAGGGACACTATATAAATTAAACTTCTTCAAACGGCAAAAGGGTTGGACTTCTTGTTACTTGTGAAGTTGGATTTTTGTGTCTTGAAAATACTTGAGCCACACAGAGAGATTGAAAGATATCCGGCAGTCTCATTACCACCGTTTTCCCTTCACTATCTTCGGAGGATAAATTTTACACATTTTTCTCTCATTCTCGGTTCGTTCCGATTTTCTTTTTTGCTACCTTTATTGAAAACACATTTTATTCCTCTACCATTTTTCTGACTTAGGCATCGGAGTTTCCCTGTCGAAAATCCCTCTCGACGTCATTATAAGGTATTTACCTTTTTGCAGGCTTAGGAGGTGAAGCTCTGTCAAAAACAGTCATGCTTGCAGTCATTCTCTGGTGTAAAAATCGTCATCCGATAAACAGCCACATTGCCCTCACACCTCACCAATTGGATCATTCCACGTTGGCCACGAAGAGAGTCCACAGACAATTTTTGCACCAACATATACTTATAAGAGTAGTTATATAATAACAATTATATAAAATAAGAGCAATATAATTATAAGAATAAAGACAATATAATAGGAAAGTATTTAATTTAAAACATAAACAAAATATTTCATATATCAAGATCGTGCTAATAATGTGTTATAAATATTAATTTAGAATATAAATAAGGGAGAATTAACGGATCTAATTGTAACTAACCAATTGAGGGTTTAATTGTAATTAATCAAAATAACCCAATAACTTGAAGAGAAAGAGGAAAATTGTTATTGCACTAAGTGTTTGTGAAAGTGGCCTGTGGCTTAATGGTGAGAAGGGTGCGCTGGAAGGTAAACGATCTCGTGTTCAATTTTTAGGGGGTATATTTTTTATAAGAGTCTGAGATAACTAATGGGTTTTAGCCTAATTTGTACAGTAGTCCTGATGTGATCTTACGGTATGGAGGAGTATCGAACTGGACGGTCAGGTTGAGTATAGTAGATCTAGGTGTTTCCTAATAATACAAAAAAAAAAAAAAAAAGTGGCCTATTTATAAGAGATGTTACCAACCATCTCAACCAATCAATTTAAGACTGGTGTTATATAGTTTTACATTTTTACGTATGTCCGAAGTTTATAATATGTTATATATTACATGATAAAATCTAAGCAAAATGATAGAGAATGCATAGACCAACGGGAGAAAGGTAGTGGAAACCACCAACGAGCTTCTAACATATTTCACCAACGAGAAGTTTATAACGGTAAAAAAAAATTAATGGAACTCCGATTTTTATGGGCATTATTATCAAGTCACAAGTTATTAAATTTAGAGTTGCTAAACGGATCAATTTAGTTTAGTTTGGTTTGGTCTGTTGCAGGCTAATTTTAAATAGATTGAGTTGAGTCAATAGACTGAATCGAACCAAAATCTATTTATTATATGAGCTATTATTTTGTTAATCTTAATCTGGTTTGCAGGAACGTAAACAAGCCGAATTACAGACTAATTTTAAGAATTTAAAATTTAAAAAAATATACAAAATATATTAGTTACTAATCAATACAATATGTCAATAGTAATAATAAATTTATAATCTAAATACAATATAAATTAACTATATTATAATTTAATATATAAAAATTTTAATAAGTCAAATAAAAGTTTCATCAACAACTATAAATCCAAATATATGATCTCAAATCTTAATATCAATAAATCCAATACCACTTAATATTAATAAATAATAAATTTATTATCATTATTAATATTCAAACATAATTAATTATCATTCTAATATAAAGATAAATAAAATTTATTTTTTTTAATTAAATAGATTAATTCATAAATTAAACTAATCAAATTAAATCGATTTATAATTAAATAAATTAATTTTATTTTAATCTTAATTTATTTAAATAAAGAGTTAAATACAATAATATTAATATATAGTAACTCAATCAAACTTTTGTGAGTGGATATTTTAATCATTTTACGCTCTCTCTCTCCCTCATGACCCGTGCCCTCTACCCAGAACGAAACACTAAACCCACAATCCGAATCCGGGTGATAATTCCATTGGCTGATCTCTGTTAATGCTAACAAACTTTCAGTTACGAGGGTGTTCCGTCAGTTCACATATCTTTTTCCCGCCTTCTTGTTCTTCGATGGATTAGAACAGCTCATTCTACACAAACTCAACACAGCTCCAGAAAGAAACCAACAAGTCAAAGAAAACGAAAAACAAATTTCAGAGAGCACTTAGAAACCATGATGCAAAGAGTGAGTTTCCTGGTTTTCATTTTATGCATAGCTATCGCCTTCAAGAATAATACCAAGAAATCATCGGACTTCGAGCGATGGAATAAGTATTCCAATTCTGATTTACCATT
The DNA here is from genome assembly GCA_035590515.1 of Trichilia minutiflora. Classification (NCBI taxonomy): domain Eukaryota; kingdom Viridiplantae; phylum Streptophyta; class Magnoliopsida; order Sapindales; family Meliaceae; genus Trichilia; species Trichilia minutiflora. The sequence goes on from JAVXUL010116297.1 coordinate 9,236, forward strand.
GTCGGATTCGAATCCTTCTCCGCTTACGTTAGCCTGGCAGGCTCTGTTTTTGTCCGTGGGGGAAGGCCAGAAGGATGAAGGAGGAGGCAAAAATGTTAAATATCTCGAGTATGATTTTTATCGTGATTCGTGCCCACGTGCTGAAGATACAATTCGAACTGTGGTTCGGAATCTTCAAAAAGTGCGCTCGGATGTGGCACCTGCTTTGCTGCGTCTTGTTTTCCATGATTGCTTCATCGAGGTGATCTTCTTATACGCTTCTTGGCTTTGAATGATTTATTTCTTGTTTCTTTTTGAATTTTGATATGGGATGTTGGTTCTTGGTTTTGCTATTGGGTTTTCTAGGTTTTGCTGAATTTCTTCATACTATGGGTCAGATTTCTTTTAGTGTGGTTATGATTCCCAATCTTGTTTTGAGGTGATTCTGGTTGATCTTTATTTCTCCCTGTTTCTGTTGGTTTTGTGTCGAATATTCCATTTCATGGTGATTGTTTGTCAAGTATGTTGAAATTTGGTTATATGTAGAGTCACCCAAATCTCTTAAGGCAGAACGTATTTAACATATTTAAGAAAATTCCTTTTATTTTCTCTCTAAAATATTAAGCTTTCTTGCACATAATACTATTGCCTTTGACTCTATATTTATAGACATATATATTAGATAATTGTATTATTTATATTTGTTCACAATTGTTTAAAGAACAATTGTATCATTTTACTCTAGACACAATGAAACAACTGTGTCACTGCATGTCACCTACCTTTTGATCATGTATAACTGTTGACTTTGATAATAGTTGCTTATTTGTTTGCATGTTCATCCGAATTTTCTAACTTTTCAGCATTGTTCTTTGTTTTTCTCTTGAAAGAACATTATTCTCTGTTGATTGAGATGATTGCTTTCACTTTTTACGTAATTTGCTTCTTTCATGCCAATTTGATCTGGGTTTTATTGAATAATTTTCATCTGTTGCTCTATAATTTGATTTCAGATGATAAGCTCCGTTCTTTCTGCTGAATTTTATTTGACTTTCCTTTTCATTAGCACCTACCTGGGTTTAGCAGTTCTGTGAAGTGTATCATCATTATTATGATTTCTCTATGATTTTTATTTCAATTGCTTTGTAACTGGAAATTATTTAGGGATGCGATGCTTCAATTTTGCTGGATGATTCGGATACGATTTGACTCAGAAAAAAATTCGCCGCCCAATGAATCTCTCAGGGGCTTCGATATAATTGACATAATCAAAGAACTAGAAGAATTGTGCCCTGGTGTTGTTTCTTGTTCTGATATTCTTGTTTTGGCAGCTAGAGAAGCTGTTGTTGTGGTAAATTCCTCTCTCAGACGCCTCTTCAAATTTGTTAAATCATGCTATCTATTTGTCTTATATGATCACTACATATTTATTATGATCATTATGTCTTTCAATTTTTAGTCTGGTGGTCCATTTTATCCATTGTTTACTGGAAGGAGAGACAGTACTGCTGCTTTCTCAGATACAGCGACATTTGAGCTTCCGGCACCCAATGCAGATCTGTCGGATATCCTTGCATCCTTCGGATCAAGGGGATTTGATGCAAGAGAAACTGTTAATGTATGGGTTTCTTATTTCCTCTTACTTTCCTTTCCATGGGTATTGAAAAATTGCTGCTGTATTAGCTTATTGTCTGATAGTTTAGTTCTGATAACTTTGTGTTGGTAATTTAATTTTTAAGAACTAGATTTCCACCCAAATGCCAACTGCACCCAATTCTACTGTTTGTCTTTACTTTTGTTGAGGTGATTGCAACAAAGAACATGAGATCTTGAGCTTTATTTCTTATTTCTCGGCTTTATCACGCTCAAGTTGAGAGTATTTTTGTCAATCTTTCGTTCTATTTGGTACGATGGCTTTTGTGCTAAAATTTAGCAATTTATGCTTGATTGGATGATTTTCCACCATAGATTATGCCTTTCTACCTGTAGTTTGTACTTGTCACACCTTCATTTCTTCATCTGATTATTTGATTCCTTAAATATTCACAAAAGCTAGTTCAGAAAGTTTTTAGATTCCCAATCTTGTGATAGTTCAGTTGTACGATATTAACTACTCTTGCTTTCATGCCTCGTTGCTGTGGAATTGTCTTTTGTTAGCATTAGTATTTGATAGGTTTCTCCTTTCTTTGATTCCAGGTGCCCATAGCATTGGAGTGGCTCACTGCAAATTCTTTAAAAATCGTCTGTATAACTTTGGCAGCACTAACAAACCTGACCCTGTCTCTAGATCCTGGTTTCCTCCACTTGTTGAGATCAAAATGCAGCAACACTTCATCACCACCACCATCTTACTCTCCTGGCTCTCCATTATCATCTTTATCTCCATCACCTGACTTTGATGGCACACCGTCCTCTTTACTGGCTGCATCACTTGATTTTCATGGTTCACCGTCATCTTTAGAAGGTCCATCACTTAACTTTGACAATTCTCCTTCCTCATTAGCTGCTCCATCATCAGCTCTGTCACCCAACTTTCACACCTCACTCTCATCACCCACAACATCATTGCAATCCTTTGAAGATTCATTATCTTTGTCGCCAAAGGAACCTGCAGTTAACCTGACTTATGATGGACCTGAATCAGGTTTTGGGACAGCATACTATCGCCGTCTTTTGCAAAACAAAGGAATCTTCTATGCTGATCAACAGCTTATGGCTGGGGAAGAAACTGGGATTTGGGTGAGAGCATATGCTTCTGATGTCTCCTTGTTCCGCAGAGACTTTGCCTTGGCGATGATCAAGCTCTCAAACCTCCGAGTATTGACAGGAACAATAGGTCAGATCCGTCTCAATTGGAGTGCGTGAATATAGAGTGTAGAAGGATGTGCTCCCCTCAGCCAACCATATGCAGGTTTTCAGTACTCAGTGAACTTTATGGGTCAGATCTGTCTCAATTATTCAATGGTTGCATGAATAGCGAGTGTACAAGGATGTGCTCCATTCAGCCAACCATATGCTGGTTTTCAGTAATTAAGTGAACTGCAAATTTCAAATCTCTGACAGATTAGTTTGATATGATAATAACTTGAGAATCTTTTCTTCTAGTTGTATAATCCAGAATACAATGTCTGATTCCAATTGAACAATTGGTAGCAATTTTTCTGGAAAATCACAACTCGTGAGTTCCATTGTTGTTCTTCACATTGTTTTTCGGATAAATTTTTCCATGTATTGTGTGGAATTTTATATTGATGACCAGAAGTTAATGCTAAGTAAAGCTGAAGGTGTGTGCAAGAGATGACTCAATACTCTTACCATGCCTGAAACCATAAGCAAAAGTAACTTATTATTCAATCTAATGCATCAAAGCGAAAAAATAGGATCAAATACATAGATTAAAGGGAAAGAACTGATTTTGAATTTCCAATGCCTTAAAAACTTACAAATAGTTTATTGGAAACAGGATTGCTATTTGAACAATCTACAAACCGAATGTCAAAACCACAAGCATAGCTCACACGCAAACAAAAATAAAGAAAAGAAAACAGAACTAGATAACAGAATACGCATGTACACAAGGATGAATACAAACTACAGCCCAATGGACCCGAGTCTTCGGTTTGAACTGTTGATACTGGCTGAGCGTTGGGGAACAGATAATTCTGAGTATATGTCTGTGAAAAACTTGTCGACAATGTCAAGATATACTGGACTTCTAAGGCGAGAGTAGTAATGGATTGCCTCCTCGACATCCAACACATGTTCTACATCACCAGCATCCACCATATCCAATTGCTTCATTTTTTGTGCCAATGTATATGGTTTTATGTTTTGAGAATACTGATCTTCTCTTTTATCCATTTGGAAACTTTCCATTTTCTTTTCCCCCTTATTTTGCTGCTCCTGTTTTTTCTTCACAGGACTCTGATCTGCATAGTTCATGAAGCTTGCACTACCTGCATTTTCTTCACTCACTTTTTTTGATGTTATGACACTGTTGCTTCGTTGCTTCGTTGCCTCTTCTAGATCAAACTCCCATGATATATTGCACAAGTCAGTATAGTATTGCTCCTTTTGGTGATTTCTTGTTTTTCCAAAACTGCAAGAAAAGGGGTTCAGAAGAGCAGGTTTTGGTAGCTTTTGGAACCCTCCAAAGAAGAAAAACTTGAGGTCTAGAAGGCTCTTCTGAAAGAAATTCTTGGTTTTTTCAATGGATTCTCTTATCAGCATATTTGCCTCTACCACTGACTAGCAAGGCTATTTGATCTCAGTTTCTCTGTCTGTTAGAACGGATGAGGATAAAAACTTTGGCTTTTTCTTCAAATAATTCTTCTTCCAATATGAAAGGCAAGAGACAGGGACAGTTAAAGGTTCTTAAGGTTAGGAAGATGAAGGCTAATGAAGTCTACAAGTGAAAGTTTCTCCTCAGATTTGGCTTTACTTTCTCTTCTTTTTGTCCATATCTGCCCCTCCTATATTGTCTCTCTCTTTTTCTTAAGTTGAATTTGATGACCATATTGATTCTATGATTATAAATCAAACGCAGAGGAGAATTTGTTGACTAAATGAAAGTTAGTAAAGTTAAAGAATTTATATTGGTTCCTAAGAAGGTTAATATAAAATCTAAAGAGAGTAAAGACTTTGGAATCCAATTATTATGAATGTTTTATTTTTGACTGTTTGCTGGGTAAAGTAAGGTTGTATTCATTACGATGCAAAGCTAAAGATACTTGTTTAGTGAATCACTGGTTTTGAATTGATGTTCTTAGCCATGTGATGAACCATGGGACCAGATATATTGAGTGGTCCTGATTTATAATTAAAGAAGCCTGTCCTACAGCAGCGAGGAAATTGCTTCTTTAAACACATCATCGTATCACAGTAGCATGCATGTCTTCTGATCAGAATTTAAACTTCTTATCTCCAACAATTTCGGTATTTAGGGTATGTTTGAGATTAATGCATCATTTTTATGAAGTTATAACAGTTGTGGAATGAAATTAATAGATATAAAATATAAAATTATAAATAAAAAAATATTCCCATTAAAATTTGTGCTTATTAAAGAGTTCAATTACTGTATTTTTAAGATATTTTTATTAAATATATTTCTTTTTTTTTATACGTGAAAAATCTTAATCTATCGAATTGAGAATAAACACCGACGAAACTGATCTGTCGTCGTCCATAATATGACCTTTTAACACTTCAACAGAATAACATCTCTTAAATTCAAATCTAGAACTCTTTAGGAGTTCAGATCCTTATCATCAAACTAAGTTTCGGAGATTTACTAAATATATTTCGTCATATATTTTTAATTTCTAAATCTTAAAAGCATCTAACCAAAATTACTTTTTTTTTTATTTTACGAAAACACTACATAAAGTACAATATTAGAAGCTGATGTGATGATGAATGTATTATTGACTGACTTGATCCTCCATACCATTGGCAAAATGTCTGAAACATCTTAATCGCATTTATAATAAAGAGCTGGACGGTCCCTAGTTGTTAAAGAAGTAGGTACAGCTAAAGGACCAAATCCAAGTTAATACAAAGGGTAAGATGCATTTTGGATTTTTGTGCGGAGAAGTCACTTTCTTCCTGTACCATCATATTAATGGCTTCAAACTTCAAATTCTGATATGTGCTTTTCCGCCTACTGGGAAAAGCAAATATCAAATTCAAACCTGTTTTCTGGGTAAAATTGTATGGATCACCAGATATTCAACAACCAATCTGCAAGATTTGCTTTGCTTGGTTACAAGTTCATCTTGCAGGGCTGCAACATGAGCCCAAAACTGAAAGTTGGTTTGTTTGGTTACTTTTAGACATATCAGCAGTAGTCAGCTACTTTCTATGCAGATTTTATAGCTTAATGTGCATTGAACAAATAAAGCTTCCGTCCTTCCATGGAACTCCTGACGACATGGGAAAATCAACAAATTTATGTGCTGCTTAAAGACAAAAGTTTGAGAAAAAGATAACTTCAAATCTTTTGAACCTAATTCAGCTCAAAACATGCAACATGGGGAACCTAGTTCCACCCAAATCATCACTATTTCTTTTCCATGTATAACGAGGTTTCTAGCTCCCCTTGAATAATTCTTCCAATATGTATGATCCCTAGATCCACATTTCAGAGTCACCAAGTAAATGTCAAACAGTATACAGTATATGAATCAGAGTGTTAGGATTCATGTCTTACAGGAAGCTATCAATCAATTGATTCAGTGGTAGCACCAGAATTTAAGCTATTTGTGGCCCTTTGCACGGCTGAAAACTATATTTTTGTGTTACACAATACATTTACCTGAATGTGCATCTTTCAATGACAAATATGCAAGTAGGATTTGTGGAAGGAGACTAAGAATAAGAAATGTCTGATCAATTATGAGTACATGCACTCATTAGCTATTCCTTATTCTTTGGGGAAGATCTCAAAGGAAATGAGGTCATATCTGAAAAACTTGCATGATCTTACAATTTAAATGAATCGCCCCACAGAGAGAACAAATATGATTGAAAGATTTATATTGGCACGTTTTGTTTTCAAAAACATCATTTTTATTGTTTCCAAAAAAAAAAAAATTTAAAAACGTGACCAAACACCATTAATTGGGTAACTATGCATAGCTCCACTTTATTTTAGAAGACGATGCAACATTCCAATGTACTTCAGTTGCAATCTTATCTATGGCTGAATTTCATGATTCATGCAAATAGCAAGTGGAATATACTACTTCTGAAAGTGGGAGATAAGACAAAGACACTGACATAATATAGTGACATTGAGCATTCTGATCAAGTATTGCAAGAACAGAAAAGGTCAGCTAAGAGCAAACAGGTAAGTGCTTCACCTGTGTCATGAAGGACGAAAAACCAACCAGAACCCAAATCGGGAAAAGTAAGAAAAGAAAGATATTGTAAATTTTCTTCTTTTCTTCAGCTGATCACATTCTTATTCACTCTCTAGAGTGACACGATGACAAGAAATTTGTGACTCTGAAATCAAATATCTACTCCTGTAACATTAAACCATGACAACTAGCAAGCTCATCCAAACCGATACAAAATAAATATAGAATAATATATATGATGCCTATAGCCAGTTACCTCATATTTCGCATATCAAAACATACATGAGTTACCGAAGAAAACTGTTGATTATTTGCCTCAGCTTCTGCAAATTAATCCACATTTGATTTGAAGAATTCAAATTGATTCAGCCAGATTTTAGGAATTTATTGCTTATAGAAGTTATGGCTATCAATTAGCATTTATCTCCTTTAGCAAATATTTATGTCCGTCAGTTATGTTTTATTTTTGTATTTAAGCACATTTGGTTTTAATAAGAATTATTCCTTTAGTTCAGCATAAAAACCTTCTTTCATTTCCATATATTCTGATATAACCTCTGTTTAAAAAACCAACAAAACCTCATCTTTAACTTCATCCATCTCAGAAAACATACGTTTTGCTTCATCTAAAAGCCCGTTTCTACTATAATACGTACGATGTAACTTTATTCACCGTCGCATAATTATCAAAGCCACAATGAACCGCGAAAGCATATAACTGTTTATCAAACAAATATTGTTACAATAGGCAGTGATGAACCCAGATAACGTAAACCCATCCATGTCAAAATCTTTCTCTATTATATCCTTAAACAAGCTCAATGCATTTTCACTTTCTCCACGATCTGCATAAACTGAAATGAGAGTATTATATGATACAAAATTTGGTTCCGGAATTTGACTAAACAGTTTGTGGGTAACAGGTAAACGTGATTGTTTTGTATATGCTGCAACAAGAACATTAAAGAAAAAGACGTTTGCGTCCTGGATTTTGCTAAAGCCATGGCAGGCGGCAGTGAGTCAGCCGCATCAGGAGTAGAGGATAAAATGACTGGAGAGATGGGTGGAGTAAGAGTATCTTCAATGTATTTATAAATTATCTTTTTAAAAATGCCATATATATAAAATATATTTTAAGAGTACAATTGGACTCTCCAATATATTTAATTCCATCCACTATCAAGCTGATATGACAAAAAAATAATTTATATTTTTAATTTCATCCTCTATTTTTAGAGGGTCTTATTTATAATTATAGATTGTTGACTCAACAATTCATTTATTTCATTAGTAGTTAAAGGAAAAAAAATATTAATTTAATAATTTTATAAAATAATAAATAGGAATTCATAT
>JAVXUL010116333.1:0-17419 GCA_035590515.1 Trichilia minutiflora
CACCACTTAAGTCAACCAAGCAGGTCTCTCGGGGTAGGCAAAAAACTGTGCGTAGAACCCAAAGTCTTGCTCAGTTAGCAGCTGCTAGGATTGAGGGTAGCCAGGGAGCATCAACAAGCCATGTTTGTGACAGTAAGGTAAGCTGCCCTCACCATAGAAATGGAGCGGAAGGAGAAACGCTAAAGTCAATGGAGGGGCTCAAGATGACCCATTATGGGGATATTGTTTCAATTGGAAAGGCTTTAAAGAAACTTCATTTTGTGGCGAAAAGGACCATTACAGTTTGGTTAATATCTGTAGTTAGGCAGCTCATTGAAGAAGCTGAGAAGACTGTTTCCAAGGTTGGCCAATTTAATAGTCCTTTCATTCCTGTTGATGATAGGAGCTCTGTGCGGTGGAGGCTTAGTGAGGATGTGCTATCTGCTATACTGTATTTCATGGATGTTTGTGATGATTTAGTTTCTGCAGCCAAATTTCTTCTTTGGTTGTTGCCAAAGGTTCTGAATAGTCCCAGTTCAACAATCCACAGTGGAAGGAACATTCTGATGCTTTCGAGGAATAATGAAAACCATGCGTGCGAAGTGGGGGAGGCTTTTCTGTTGTCATCCTTACGAAGGTGCAGTTGCAAATGTTATTCACCATATAAATAGTTTCTTTTTGACATCTGTCACTGGAATTTTTCTTTTTTTTTGCATTTTATGCTTTTGTCTGCTAAGGTATGGGTGCAGTTGTGTTGCTATGTGTCTGATTTACTCTGTTGTCGATTTGAACTAAGTTGGCACTTTGTTAACCTCTTTTGCTTTTTAATATTTTGAAGTCCTAGTGCTACTGTTGTTATATACTTTTCTTATTAACTATGTTTTACTTTGTTCATGTCACCTGTTCAGTAGAACCTAACCTTTACTTCTCTTTTCCCACAAGAATGCAGTTAGAAGACAAGAATTATGTTGGACCTCCATATATTTTTTTGTGAGCCTTTTAATGTTGCAGTTTGTATCTTAAAATATAAGTTTGATTGCAATCTGTATATTACAACTGTGAGCAGTCATCAGAATCTTTACATGATAAAGTTTCTTTCTTTCTCCAGGTGCATTCTAAACAATGGTGAAATATTGGAATTTTTATGAACCACTCTTCTGTTTTAGGTTATTCTGATTTACCTAGTACTTGTACTAATATATTTTATTTTAGTTTTAAGAGTTTTTAACAATTTCCTTCTTCCATCCATAAGGAGCATCTATTTTAGCCATAAATTTATCATCTATGAAATTATTTGTCTCGTTTCTGTCTTGTTGTTTGCTTCTTGGCATTTCTGTTCATGATATGGCTTTCACTTATCGATTTTTGGCAGACAGATGAATGAATTTTATTTTTCGCTTGTCGTACATAAATAATGGTGAACTTGTTCCAGGTTTGAGAATATACTGATTGCAACAGATCTTATTCCCGAAGCCTTATCAGCTACAATGCACTGTGCTGCATCTGTAATGGCCTCCAATGGAAGAATTTCACGTTCAGCTACCTATGGTTATGCTCGGTATCTGTTAAAGAAATACAGTACTGTGGCTAGTGTCATTGAGTGGGACAAGAATTTCAAGGCAACTTGTGATAAGAGGCTTCTTTCTGAGCTTGAATCTGGACAATTACTTGATGGAGAGTTAGGGTTTCCGCATGGAGTCCCGGCAGGGGTTGAGGATCCTGATGATTATTTACGTCAAAAGATCAGTGGTGGCCGGTTGTCCAGAGTAGGTTTGAGCATGAAAGATGTAGTGCATCGACACATTGACGAGGCTTTTCACTATTTTTATGAGAAAGAGAGAAAGCTCTTTGCTACTGGATCACCAAAAAGTCTTGCAATAGAAAAATTAGATGACGAATGCCAGATTGCTCAACAAATAATAATTGGATTGATGGACTGCATCAGGCAGACCGGTGGTGCTGCTCAAGAAGGGGACCCATCTTTGTTGTCATCTGCGGTTTCTGCCATTGTTAGTAATGTGGTTCCAACTATGGCGAAAATGCATGATTTTACTGTTGGGAGTAATTTTCAAAATTATCCTTCCACCACAGGTTCCTTAAGCTTTGCCAGACGCATTCTCCGAGTATATATAAGTTGCTTATGCTTGCTGAAGGAAGCCCTTGGAGAGCGTCAAAGCCGGGTATTGGAGATAGCTCTTGCAACAGAAGCTTCTTGTGCTCTTGCTGGAGTTTTTGCTCCAGGAAAGACTTCTCGGGGTCAGTTTCAGTTGTCTCCTGAATCCCATGATTCCAGTGCAAACATGTCGAATGACATATCAAATAATTTTTCAAAAATGGTCCCTGGGAGAACTTCAAAAATTGTTGCTGCTATTTCTGCACTAGTTATTGGTGCTGTTCTTCATGGGGTGACTAGCCTGGAAAGAATGGTTACTGTCTTTCGAATGAAAGAAGGGTTGGATGTGATTCAGTTTGTGAGGAGTACAAAATCGAGTTCTAATGGTAATGTACGTTCAATTGGGACTTTTAAAGTGGACAGCTCAATTGAGGTTCACACGCATTGGTTTAGGCTGCTAGTAGGTAATTGCAGAACCATTTCCGATGGGCTAGTTGTGGAACTGCTCGGTGAACCATCTATAGTAGCTCTTTCAAGGATGCAGCGAATGCTTCCTCTCAGTTTGGTCTTTCCACCTGCCTATTTAATATTTGCCTTTGTTCTGTGGAAGCCGTTCATTGTCAATAGAAGCCTTGAAACCCGTGAGGACATCCATAAATTATATCAATCTTTATCTTTGGCCATCAATGATGCCATAAGACACCTGCCTTTCAGGGATGTGTGTCTGAGGGACAGTCAGGGTTTCTATGACCTCGTAACTGCAGATTTCACTGATACTGAGTTTGCAGCTATGTTGGAATTGAATGGTCTGGACATGCACTTGAAATCCAAGGCATTTGTTCCTCTCCGTGCAAGGCTTTTTCTAAATGCTATCATTGATTGTAAAATGCCACCCTCCAAATTTGAACAGGACAACCTTAGTCGAGTTTCTGGACATAGTGAATCTAAAAGTCAACATGCAGAGAATGAAACAAAGCTTTTGGATAAACTTGTGTATGTCCTGGATTCCCTGCAACCTGCAAAGTTCCATTGGCAGTGGGTCGAGCTCAGGTTTCTTTTGAATGAGCAAGCCCTCATTGAGAAACTGGAGAACAATGATATGCCCTTAAGTGATGCTATTCGCTCTTTATCACCTAGCCCTGAAAAAGCTACAGCTTCTGAGAATGAAAATAATTTCATTGAGATTATCCTTACAAGGTTATTGGTAAGACCTGATGCTGCACCCATATTCTCAGAACTGGTCCATCTGCTTGGGAGGTCATTAGAGGATTCAATGTTGATGCACGCTAAATGGTTCCTAGCGGGTAATGATGTTCTTTTTGGAAGAAAAACAATTAGACAACGACTTATTAACATTGCTGAGATTAAAGGCCTTTCAACTAAGGCCCAGTTTTGGAAGCCCTGGGGCTGGGGTAATTCTGGTTTTGATCATGCATCAAACAAAAAGTTGGAAACTACCTCTCTTGAGGAAGGAGAAGTGGTTGAAGAAGGCATTGATTCAAAACGATATGGAAAAGGGTCTAGTCAAATGTATGATGCTGAAGGCACCAATATCAGCCAGCAGAATGTGACTGAGAGGGCATTTGTTGAATTGGTTCTTCCGTGTATGGATCAAAGCTCAGATGACTCTCGCAATACCTTTGCAAGTGAATTGATCAAGCAATTGAATAACATTGAGCAACAAATAAATGCTGTTACCCGTGGAGTAAATAAGCTGACAGGATTAGCTCCTCCTGGAATTGAGGGTTCCCCAAGTAAAGGCAATAATCGCAAAAGTATAAGAGGAGGAAGTCCTGGATTGGCTAGACGACAAGTTGCTACAGTGGATTCTGCCCCACCCTCCCCTGCTGCTTTGCGAGCTTCTATGTTACTGCGGTTGCAGTTTCTTCTGAGATTGGTGCAGATCATATATGCTGATGGGTAATGATAAAATATTTTTACCAATTTTAGTTATGCCTTTTTGTGGCATTGCTTCTTAAATCTCGCTCTTGCCATATTGATTGTTCCTTCACTTTTTCATGCACTTGTATATTGGTGGCAAATCTTGGTGTTTGCCAAAAGTAATGGTATTTTTTTTTCTTTTTTTAAATTTTCAATTCCATGTTTGGTTTCCATGCTGGTTTCATCATCTGCCTGCTCCACGGGTATTTAGGGGGCTTGAAATTACTTTTCTTGAACTTTTATTACAAAGCTTCTCCTTTTTTATAGATGCTAAATCCTTTAAATGTTGCGCTAGTAAAGTCCCAATAAAACTTCTCCACTTTCTTTTTTCTTTTTTGGCTTTATTTATTGCTAGATGAATTACAAAGGTCACTTTCGGTGTGTATGTTTGGTTGGATATGTTAGTATGTGTAAAACTTGGGATTGTATTTTTGAACTTCACTTGTTAAGTCTTCAATTCAAAGTTTTGGCTTTTAGCTCTGTTGAAGGGCTGTGTCAGAAGGCTTTATAGAATAAGTTTGTTTTACCGTAAGTGGCTGATAATTGGTCATGATTTTATATGCAACCTGATTGTACCCTTTTGAAACATGGAAAAGTACAAGGACAGGGGATTCACCGCTATACAATTAAGATCTCATGTTTTGTATTATATATGTCAAGTTGTTTTAGAGACTTTCAATTTTTGTGTTGGATTGCTCAAGTTAGGGTTTCAACTTTTATTTTGCCTGGTTTTAACTTAGAATTTCCACTTTTCTGCTAGGTCGTTCAAGGTTTGTGTAAGAGGTTTCAAATGTCGAGTTGTCTACCCTAAGAATACATTGATGTAACATGGCCAAGTTCTGAGGATAGAATTGCATTTTGCTTCTATTTCTACTGTAATTCTATATGGTTGTTCTCATAAACCTGAGAATGAGGCTAATGAGAGGCTTAGTTTCAGAGGTTATAATGTACAGGTTAATCCATAACTTCTAATTTGCAAACAAAGGTGTAGAAAGGAAGGGGTTGCAGGCAGTTGGATCCATTCTATCCCTTGTTTTATCATATTGTAGAATATATAAGGATCATTCTAATGAGCCAAGATTTCTTTCATTTTTTTCTCTATCATCTGAATATCTCAGTACGAAGATATTTTCTTTTTGCATCTTTCTGACGGTAATTTTAATTTTAAACTACCTTCAAAATTTTACTTCTTGATAGTCGGAGATTGAACGTGAATATAGGTTACTTGTTAATAGAACTCAACTTGCATTACTTTACCTCTTGAAGTGCATGTGCGATATGTTCTAGAGATTCGTTGACTTTTAGATGGAATTTTCATGTAATGGTGTTGGTTGTGCTAAAAAACTTGTATGATCATGTTTGCATTGCAATATCATAAACTGATATCTAAGTTGTCCATATTTTGAATTGGTCAGGGAACCATCAGCGCGGAACATGAGGTACATGCTTGCCTCTGTAATACTTCGTCTCCTTGGCAACCGAGTTGTGCACGAGGATGCAGATCTCACCTTTTATTTCACACAGGGCCCTCGGTCAAAGAGGGAGGTGGAATCACCACCTGAAGCATCTTCCGTATCTTGCACATATTTTTCCAGGGAAAGTCTCTTTGATCAGTTATTATTGGTCCTGTATGGGCTGTTGAGTAGTTGCCAGCCAAGTTGGTTCAGGTCAAAGCTTGTCTCCAAGTCAAGCAACAACTTGTCAAAGGACTTTGATCGTGGAGTGGCGGAGAGTTTGCAGGTTTGGTCACTGATGACATACTTTTTAAAACTACTGATATTTTTTTATTAATTTATCCCTAACCTTAGAAAACTTAGAGATTGGTGTTCATACTTTCTTTACTATGTTGGTCTAGCTTTCATTTCATGCTCCTGTTATAAATATTTGCTATGATTGAGGATAGTTTGACATTTTATTTCACATGTTGAATCCAATGCGTAACATGTCCATCCTGACACTGGAGATCCATGCTTTGTGAAGGAAAAGCAATTATGTGAAGAAAATTCCATCTAGACATTCTTTTTCCTTCTTAAATTTTTAGCTTTTAGAAATGCTCATAGAAATATGTAGATTAAATTGTCAGAGATTGAAATACCACCATTGTTCTATAAGGTCTGAAGGTAGGCTAAGCTGGAAACTATGTTACCGTGGGCATAAAGATAAGCTTTTTGCTTCTTCATTTCTCCACTTCATCCCTGGGAACTTGGGGCATGTTTTACACCTTTTAGTTGAAATCTTCAATCAACAAAAGCTAATTTGATATTTCAGCTAATAAATTGCTGTTTCTCATTCTGATATGTTGTGTATTGGTGCAGAATGACTTAGATCGCATGCAACTACCTGACACAATTAGATGGCGTATCCAAGCTGCCATGCCTCTGTTATTACCTTCTGTGCGGTGCTCTCTCGCTTGCCAACCACCATCTGTCCCAGTTGCTGCTCTTGCATCACTTCAATCAAGTATCTTGGTTTCTGGAGTTTTCCCTGGAAATTCAAATCCACCTCAGAGAAATCCAGTTCCTTTGGCACGGACTGCAACTAATCCTGGAAAGTCCAAGCCATTGCAGCCAGATGGTGATATGGAAGTAGACCCTTGGACTCTTTTGGAAGATGGTGTAGGATCAGGTCCATCTTCTAGCAATACAGCAGTGATGGGCGGTGGCGACCAAGCTATTCTTAGAGCTGCCAGCTGGCTTAAAGGGGCCATAAGGGTGAGGCGGTCAGACCTCACATACATTGGTGCTGTGGATGATGATAGTTGATTTTAGGTTTAACTTCCATTTTTGATTTTGTCTGGAGTGAGCCAACCACTCAACAGGTAAATCAATGTCCTCATTTGTTGGGCATAATTTGCTGCAAGACTCGATCTTGTGCTTTCCCTTGGTTTTGGTGGTTAAGGAAGCTGTTGAGAGGGGCATTATTTTTTGAGGGAGGGGGGGGGGGGTGGGGCGGATGTGGGGTCCATGTGGAAAAAAATGTGAAGATGTGCTCTTGCAGCCATCTGCCCAGATCTTGGGCTTATTTGACTGACTATAACCCTGTTGATTACCCCCCATCTGGACTGTGCACCCCCAGGTGCAGTTCAGAGGCTTGTTGTATATATAGAGATAATTTTTTCATTCACCAGTTGATGATCTGAGTAAAATATCTCAAGAATGGTATTAGCTGATTCATGCTCATCAATCTTGTGTCTCATCTCTCTCTCTCCCTCACAATAAAGTAAAGACACGCACGTACATGTTTATCAGCGTGGTGCATACGTGTCTAAATGTTATAGATTTTTATGTATATGGTGATCCATATTTGATCCCGGTTATCTCTTAGATGCAAGTATGATTCATCAATTATATGCTTCTGTGGAGCAGAGTTTAATTTCCTTGCATGTTCCTAGGAATCAAATAATTTGTGGATTTCTTGCGGTAGTTTTTGATTCTAACTCTTTATGGTTGGCTGTTTGTAATGGCTTCACATTTGAACTGTGATGGGTTGACGGTTGATGTATAGATTGGATCCACGATTATAAGCTCTAGTTGTCTGATTCGTCGGTTAATATAATTTTTTTTTTCTTTGATACACTTATGAAACATCAATAAATAGTACATTGAAACATGGTAGATCTAGAGGTATCGTTTGTATGAGTGTTGGCAGGGGCTGAAATATTGAATTTATGGGATCGGTAATGACTCGAAGTTGAGGAGTTAGGAAAAAGTTCCTGTTATTAAAATGAATTTATGGCTTTTGCCTGTGAAATCACTGTATTCCCTGATGTATTTGATTCTCTTTCAAATTTTGTTGTGTTTTCGAGTTAGGCAGAAGGTCTATTCGTTTCAGGATGTTTCTGTATAGGAGATTTAGTCCATTGTATCAGGATCTGCGTTTCCATCCTTCTGTTAATTGTGATATTTAGATTCCCTCAATCAGGGTCCTGAAAGCGTTTTATTGAAGGACCTGGTTTCAAGCCTAGCCTAGCCTTTCGATTCAATTTGATGTTAGTTTGGCAATTCACATTTCTCAGACGACCAATTTTTAAATAAATATCCATAGCCACAAGTGCGATTCCATCAACTGTTACTGACATGTTGGGATTAAAACTGATAAAGTTGAGAAATATCACCCTAAGTTGTTCCAAAATTTATCAGGGCAAGAAAGCAATCCGACAACTTTCTCCATTAGTCAGTGGGAGAGTGAAACACACGTGACTAGACTATTTATGACAAAATTAAGATGGGTGTTGTGATATTTGTAGCTTGGAGACTACTCGCAATTGAATAGAAATAAGATTACTGAAAGAGAAGGCGCGTGGGATGTCACCGAACTCCACAACCAACTTACATGTTAGTGAGTCACGCCCCACGGGCAGGCTTCAAATTCTGCTATTTGAGAAAGAGATTCATCATTCAGTTTTCAAGGTTGGAAGATTTGGTAAATGACAATAAGGTCCTTTCAGTTTCATTGAAATACAACTATGGTGATAACATTTTAAATTATGACATGAATAATCATGCGTTCTTGCGTGTTTGATATTTAATATTTTTAGTTATTTATATACAAGGTTGACTAAGCAATGAAAATGGACTTTCCATCTGTCACTGGCACAGGATGTTAACGAAATAGAATTATAGGAATCTGCAAGTAATTTTTGTTTAGACTTGACTCTTTCCTTATTACCGGAAATCTGTGAACCGCTCTATGTTTATGTCCTTCGTCTCCTTTCCAGTAAGTAATCTCGAATCTTAAAAGAGGGTTATGGAATCTCTGATGCCAATAAACAATACCCATCTTTCACAGAGTTGTTGTTCTGCTAATTCTCTTTTGGTGAATTCCAACAATTAGGTTCGAAAAAGAAAACAAATTTTTCAAGCTCAAATTTTGTTTTTTCTTATTTAAAATTGTGAGTTCTAGTTATCTGTTTTATTAATGGTTCGTGGGAAATTGTATTGTGATTGATCCTACAGGTAAGAGTTGAAATTTGGAAAGCTTTGTGAAATTGTGATTCTTGGTTCCATGGATGATGAAAAGGGAGAGAATGTTGTTGATGGTGGTGATGGCAATACAAAGAAGACAATCTCTCAAGTTGAAGCCGAGGCTTTAAAGAAGTGCTTAGAGGAAAACAAAGGAGAACAAAATAAACAGAGCAGATGCAAGTCAAAGGTTGAGGCGTTTGAATCTTCTTCTTCGGTTTCTTCTTCTTATCCAAAGAAACCACTCGGACCTTTGAAGCTCAGAAGTGGTTCTTTGACTGATGTTTGAAGAAATCACGGTAACCGGGTTTCCCGCTTGGGCTTATTATTGGGTGTAGTGATTTTGTTCATGTAATAATTAAGATTATATGATGAAAAACAATATGTCAATATTGACTTAAAAATTGAACAATTATATAACTTCCTACAATCGTGGGTTGCTAGCTAGATATGTTTTCTGTTTTTGCCTTTTAGGTTCCAATTTAGCCCATTTACGTTGAAGCTTTGGTGATATTTTTTGTAGAACAAAGCAGCTTGCTATGTACTATTCTGGAATTGAATAGATTATATGAATTAGAAATTCAACAGAGTCGAAAGGTCGAGATGCAGATTATATGAATTGGACATTCAATAACAGTCAAAAGTTGGAACTCTGTTAGAATTGCTAGCTGACAGTATTCTCAGTCGGGTTGTGGAAAACAATTCCCGTATACAGATTTAAAACTACAACTTGGCTCCACACGAGCAAATAAATAGCCATTTCCTAGTTTCATGCTCTTGGAGTTATTGTGCTACCAAAGCTTGTTGAACAGTGTTTCTTGGCCAGAGAAACTGCTCGGATTGAGTCATTCCTATTTTAACTTTCAGCTGATTTGTAGTTCTTACTAATCTTGGTTTCTCACTGATCTGTCTACATAAAGAACATCTTCAATCCAAGTGACAATGTTAAATGCTAGGCCTTCTAACACTCTTGAATAGCTCTCCAGGACTGCTTGCCCAACATCCTGCAAGAGGTTGCTTTTGCATTGAGTTTTTTCCAGGAATATGAATTTACATACGGATGCATTTGTATAATTTTATGGCTTTTTCGAGTTAGTTTGGTGTCTATTACTTCCTTCATAACCAAGGGCATATTTCAGAAAATTTAAATATGCACTATGATTTTTGGTGATGGTTAAATCTTACTCGATTATATTGAATTTTGAATGTGTCCAAGGATGTCTGTGGAAGTTCAGGATACCGCTGCTTCAAGCAAAATAACAAGCTCTCTGCTCTTTAAGCTAAAACATGATTTTTGTCACTGCTGTCAGTATCAGACATCAGATCTTTTACCATGTCCCATGAAGATTTTGAGTGACTCATGCATGCTTTATGCCTCCATGTATACATGGACGACTCAACACGGTCCGCTAGCTCAAGAGCTTCACGTTCAGATGCTAAATTGAGACGGTCAAGCAGATGGCTGGGGGAGAATTTTTCTGTTGAATGCATGTAGCGGTAAATGAAATCTCCAAGACATGCTCTTCCACTCTGAAAAGAAGAAAATTTTCCCTTTTAAGATTGAAACTTAGATGAAAGCTGTCCTATTCTATTAATCCTTGAATGCGTTGATAATTTCATACTACTGGGCTTTGGCTTGCACATAAATAACAGAAAATTATGAAAGAAAGCTTCACTGAGAAGCAATGAGGGCTAACCTTTGGAAGGGTAGCCATATACGAGTCTGGGATTTCCATTTCAGCAAGAATGCTACTATTAATAGCCATGGCTGCTTTGTGTATTTGATTAGCGCAATCACGCGTGTGGCATAAGTCCTTTCTTGATTTCTCAGAGAGACCACCAGGAGGAACACAAGGAACAGGCAGCCACCATTTCTCCCCTTTACGCTGAACAATAACTTTGTGAAATGAGCCTGACCGATTGGACTGAGTTGAATTAGAAGACATGCTTCCTTGTTCGGCATACCAGAAATGGGTGTCCTGGAAACTGTCCAATATATCCTGTCAATAAAAATCCATTTTCTGTTAGCTACTGTCTGAGCTTATGCAATTTTACTCTGTCAAAACTATGAATATGGTCCCTGTCTTACCATGAGCAATGTATCCAGCTTTCGCAGACCAGGAAGATTAATGTAAATGTCTGCCCTTGGTCTGCCTGCCATTATCTGAAACAAACATCACAATATCATGTTAACAACAGGTTAATATATATTTCTCCAAAAACAAAACAAAACAGGTTAATATATCACATCCTGATACAATTTTTGGCCTTGGATTTCAAGACTTCACCTCAACCTCTGTTCCACCTCGCAAATTCTGCGACTCAGGCATAAACTCAACCATGTAATCACACACGGAGAGAAGACAATCCATTTCTCTCCTCCACATTGCCTTCTTTTCAGGTTTTAGAGGAGCTAACCTCAAATTTTGGCCAAATACTGTAGCTACAGGAGGTAAACAGAACTGATGAATGACATTGAAAAATAAAATAGCAATAGGATTTAAATGATAAATATGGAAACTTTTACTGATAAATATTACCATAGAGATTGGTTATCGCATTTGAGATTGTAACTGCTGTGCAGACACCTTTGCCGCTTCCAGACATATCTTCTCCTAGCAACAGCTTTGCAAATCTTTCCTTTATAATCTCTAGCTCTGTCAACAATTGTTATCCCAATGCTTAAGCAAATTTCTTTTGCTTTCAAACAGGATTTGAAAATGTCCAAAGAAAAAGAACCAGAGAAATCCACCTAATTCCACGGATTCGTGTCCATCAAGATTATTGTCCACAACATTCTTTTGCTGCTTCATTCCTAATCGGCTAAGAGCAACCTGTCCTGATTTGGAAACTGGCCAGTTTGAAGGAGAAGTTTCACCACCACTGCTGTTATCATCAATGGGGTCTGAAAAGGCCGAGGTCTCAGACCCAGTCCGGCGATATGCAAAAAAGTCAGTGCTTATCGTTGAGTAAACTGGAGTTTCTGTCGTTGACTGATCATTTTGATCTGCAGAAGAAGGTGAAGGCTGAAAACCCAGTTACCCAGATCATATGTTTCATCAGAATTTGATGAATTGCCCATTTGAGGTATCTGCAGATAATCATGAAAGTGTTAAAAAAAGTGCCTGGTGGGATATAAATTTGATCATTATCAAACAAACAGAATTGGAGGGAATTGGCGTACATTGCTGAGTTTTAGACTAGAGAAAAAAATAAATAGATAAAGAAAAAGCAAGACCCTCTCAAAGGCTAATATTTGCAGCAACAAAAAGCAAAAGAGATCAATTATAGGTCGTTTTTTGAATCAGATATGCCAATAATTCACTGAATATGCAGCAAAGTATAATGCATAAAGCAATTTCTTGAAGACAAAACAAAGTGAAATTTGAAAATTTAAAGCCAACAGTAGATAAAAAGCAGCGGTCTTATCTTACATTCTTTCTTTTTTTAAGTTATCTTTAACAGAATGGAGTTTGAATTTGAAAGTTGGTTTGAAGCAAAGAAAACAACAAGCTGAGGGCTGTTTAAAACAGTTCCCTCCTAATTCTCTTTACTCTCCTGTAACCTTTACAAAAGAAATACCCGTTTGCCAAATCAGCACGATTTTGAAACTGGAGATATATCAACCATAAAATTGCAGTCTTTATGATCGGATCAAACAAGATATACCGAGTTTCCAGTAATGGATGAAGGGAAGGAATGGTGGAATGGCTTGGCTTCGTTGTAATTGGATTTAATGAATAATTGGAGAGAACATGCAGAGTACAACTAAGTTGGCAATGAAAGATTAATGGGTTTGTGGAATTATATTATATTATAATATGGTTTCTAAATACGTGATACGCATTCAATAAATGAAATAAATCGTTCAAGGACTGCACCAATTAACCATTGATCAAACCATTAGTTAAGAAATTAAAGTCAATTGGACAATTTGAAAGTAGGGCAAGGATATAGTGCCTGTGATGCTCCCTCCCATTTAAACAGTAACTAATCCCTTGTTTCTTAAAAACAATATGGAGAAGAAAAACTCCATAAATGCCACTTCCCCACAAATTTTCATTGGGTATAAATTTGGGTAACGTTAATTTTAGTTAACATGAATAGTTTGGATTCGGTGTAGTAAGTCAGCTACAGCTTTGGTTGGAAGTTAGCTTAGAAAATACAAGAGTTTTTATATATTTTCATATTAATTAATTAACGAGGGAATGAATGAAATTAATTAATTTTAAAGCTGAAAGGTTGTAAAATAGAATGTGCATTCCATTTCTCTGGTTTACTCTTCTTCCTTTGGCTTTATGACTTGTGATTGAGACAAAATGTGGAAATTTTGGGTTAAAAATTAAACTATAAATTAAACAATTCTCTAAAAACTACAATAAAAAAGCTTGTCAAATATTTGTTTTATGAACAAATGCATGGCCTCTTGACTATTGGGTATATAACACAACAGTTAATGTTGCATTTGAGATCATAGTGTTTTTATTATAAATAAATAAATAATTGTTGGAAACATGCGATTAAAGTAATGGTTATATACAGGGTTATGTTTTTTAATAAAAGAATATGGTTAACGGTGAAAAGACGTCGTTAATAAAAGGTTACAATTATTTAATGAATAATTGTATTATTTTATCCATAATATATGTTTATAAATAGACAAGTAAAGATAAAAAATTATGAAGAAGAGAGTATCATAGAATGCATAGCAAATACATGAAGAAATTATGGTGAGAGGCTTAAGTTTCTAGAGAGAGAAATTTAGAGAAACCATAGAAGCCTTGGTTCCATCTTCTGCTTTTGAGTTTTAGACGTCTCTGCATGCAACCACCAGTCTCACGACGAATCCAACGGTACCAAGATCACCGAAAACGGACGTCAGAATCGACTGAAAAAGCAAGAAAACAGAATACCGTCAGGCGTGTGTGACGTTTTGAAGGCGCGTGGAGACCACGCGCATGTCGGCGACTGGAGCGTGTGATGCACGTGCTGACTGATCGAAACCAGTCCAGACCCGGTTTGGGTGTCGGTTCGGTTTGGTTCGGTTCATTCCGATTCGGGTCGGCTCAGTTCGATTCAGACAGGCTCAGACCCGGTTCAGGAAAGTCAATCCGATTCGGTTCAGTCAAGCCCAGATACTATTCAGTCGTCGGTCCGGTCCAACCAGACCGCCCGATTCAAGCCATTTCCGGTTCGGTTGAACCGACAGAATTTTGCAAGCTCGGTTAAGGGCCCAAACAAACTCCGATTGAGCTGAAATTTGGTATCTTAAGATTTTTTGACGTTCCGGATTGATCTGTGGCCTCAGAATTTTGATTTGAGCATCAAAATTCAAGAATCCTTGACAATACAAGGATAAAGTATAGAAAAATCAATTTTTGCACTATCTCGGAGTCCCACAACATCGGAGCAAGATTGATTTTATTATTCTTGACTTGTGTACAAAAGAAAACAAGTGTTGAAAGATAAATCCGAGATTTGAGGCCAGTATGACTCACGAGGATATTAAAAGTTCAGAGACCGTGTACACGTAACAACTAGAGATTGTTCCAGCTTCTAAGCAAAGAAACATGAAAAATCCTAAGAAGTATTAGTTGCGGTCACATCTGAATAAGTATGAAATTAGGTTATTGAAGCCTAATCATCTGTGAGTTGATTTATATAGTTTTAATTATTTATGTTGTGTTATGTTATATACTGTTTAATAAATTTGATAACACAATAGTTAGAGTAGTAACTTTATATGAAATATGGTTGCAACTCATATGATTATTTCTAAGTTTTAAGAAATAAAAGTTAAAACATGGGAATACAAAAATTATTGGTTATGTATAGAAGTGATTATCACTATTAGAAAGATACTATAGAAAGTAGTGATATGCTATTTATAGAAATAAATAGAGACAGTTAGTGCTAATAAGCTACTTGAATTATTTGTGAAAATAAAATCTGTATCACTTCATAGCAAATGATCAATGATAGTAGTTACTAATCTCATAACTACTGCACAATCTAGTAAAGATGTGCAAGTCAGTGGGAGAAAAAGAGAAAAAGAATCTTCTCAATGATCGAAGGATTATTATAGATTTATCATTGCTGAAGAAAATCAACTAAGTGATAATCCCCAAAACTATATGAATCGATTCCAAGACATGGTATTTATGTATGAAAGATAAATTGGAATCAAATGAATAAAATCAAATTTAAAAATTAGTTGATTTAGTTAAAGTAAGTAAGCCTACTGGAATGAGTAAACAAATTAAAGTCTGATGGAAGTCTAGATAGATATATCTAGGATAGACTTTGTGAATAATTATTCATCAGTTATTAAGTTCACATCTATTTAAATTATTATGACAATTGTTTAGTGGCGGAGACCCAGATGTAAGGTCAAGTCAAAGTTAGTCAAGGGATGACCACAATTGTGGCGGAGGCCCAGGTGTGAGGTCAAGTCACAATATGTCAATGTATGACAGCAATTGTCTTATGATAGAGGCTCAGGTATAGAGTCAAGTCACAATTATAATATAGTACTTGGACTAGTATGATTAAAGTATATAGTACTTAATAAGATGTGAAACCTATATATATATATATATATATTTGGTGAATTAAAGAAAAAAATTTTATATGTCACAACCAGAGAATTTTTTGTTAAAGGACATGAATACAAAGTCTATAAATTTAAAGGATCTTGGTTTAGATAATGGTATTAAAATTTCATCAGAAAATTCTATATTTGGGAATTAATATTACTAGATATCATATATATCACATATAGTGAGAGTGGTAAGCAGATATCAATCAAATCCAGGAAAAGAACGTTGGCAAGCAAAAGATATCATCAAGTATCTGAAAAGGATCAAAGGTATGAAATTCTGCTTGGTTAATATGAGTTATAGCTTGTTGGATATTGTGATGCATATTTTTGCAAGATCAACAAGTGACAATGTGTTTTATGGTGGAACAACAGTTTTTTAGGTAAGTAAGAAATAAGTATATATTGCAACACTCACCGTAAAAATAGAATATATCTTAGGTAATACAGCAGATAGAATAAGCAGTATGGATAATACAATGGATAGCACAGCTGTGTGGACTAAAAGGTATGTTGATAAATTGTAATTTGATTTATCTAAAATATATGTAGATATATTCTATGATATAATAACAAGTCTACCATCTATATAATTGCAAGTGGAGGGAAAATCTCCAAAGGAGGGGTGAGAATTAAAGTCGACTAGGTCCCCTCGAAAGAGATGGTAGCCGATCTTATGATCAAGGGGTTATCTCTGAAGGTATTCAAAGAGAGCATGTAACTACTATGGTTTTGGAATCATCTAGATGTGTAGTTAACATGTGAAAGGGTATCATTTGTTGAGTATCGAGGATGCTTGATAAAACAATGATACAACTCTATCTGATATAATTATGCATATTAGTCAGATAAAAGATAGAGGACACTATAGCGAGGTTAACAAGAGTTACAATAAATCATTTTGGATGTAAAAGTTCGTATAGAGACATCAAAATGAATTTATGTAACACCGAGCGCTTAGTGTGTGTAAGTCATCTTAGAAATTAAATACGAACGGTATTTTCTTAATTTCGATTCTGGCATCATTTTACGGTTGTAAAATGTGTGTACCATAATTTTTGTGGTTTAGTTATGGTATAGTAATGATGATTGGTTGTGCGCACAGGATATGCAATCATCGGAAGTAAACCTGATCACTTTGATCAAATGGGAGTTATTGGAACTATGTAATCAAAGTGAATGACCACATGCAGGGTTATACTCCTTGGTGAAAGGATATGGCTAATGGTGAAAAGTTACCGCTAATGGTGAAAAGATACCATTAGGAAGAGTTGCAATTATTCATTGAATAATTGCATCAATTCGTCTATTATAAATAGATAAATCAAGGCAAGATATTAAGCAATGAATTTTATAGTAACATGCATAAGAATGCATGGAGGAAGTATGATGGAAGGCTTGGGTTTTTAGAAAGAAAAATTTTGAGAATTTATAATAATTCTTGATTTCATCTTTTACTTTAAATTTTAGACGTCTCCGCATACAATCACCACTCCCACAACAATATCAACGAATTCCAATACGTTCTCCATCCGATTCAGAAATTTAAGCTTACGACGACAGCCAATTTGAGCCGAAGGATCGTGATGCATACGGTTACAGCCCAATTGGTGCTCAATTAAATTGTATAACTTATAACCTATCCCAATACAAGTGAGCCCATCATTATCCAACTCTTGGGTTATTTTTAGTCTAAGTGCCTGTTTGGCCAAGCTTTTTTATTGCTTTTCAATCTCTTTTTGTCAAAAGTTGTGCCAAACACATTTAAATAAAAAGACTTTTTACAAAAAAGTCTTTTTCAATTTATGAATAAAAAAGAGATTTTTA
>JAVXUL010116343.1:0-17417 GCA_035590515.1 Trichilia minutiflora
AAATTATTTTGTTAATAAATAAATGATTTGTTTGATTAAATTGTTTTAATTGTTTTGCATTTGTTTGATTGATCATAATGCTTTGATTATGCTTTATAAAGCTTAATTTATGTTTATATATTGAGCATATATTGCACTTGATGTTTTTTGGTTGAAATTGGTTGCTCACAGGTGTAAAAGATCGACACTAGTTCAAATCCAAAAGGAAAGTATCGAATCCCCAGCATCAACTTATCGATACCTTTATCAGCACCCTATCAAGCACCTTTGGCAACGTATTGATACCCTTGGAAGAAAGCTCAAACATATCGACACCCCAGCAAACGTATCGACACCTTTGTGACGGACTCTGCGTCATTTGCATGAAAAGGTATCGACACTTTTGGTAACGTATCGATATCTTTATCAGCACCCCATCAAGCACCTTTGAGTTGGACAACTCTGAAGAAGAAAGTTCGATAAAACGTATCGATACCTTGCAATCGTATAGATACCTTCTTCAAATCAAGTCTGTAACGGGTAGTTTTAGAGCATTTAATGCAAGATTTTTAGCTGTTAAAGAGATGTTGAAAAAAGCTCTCCAAAGTGATTCAAAAAGCTTCACTCTCCAGAAGAAGAGGAGGATGAACAAGAAGAGAAAAGAGATATGGCAAAATCAAGCATTATCTTCTGTAATATTTTTTTAGAGAGAGAAATAATTTTTTGTATTCATTGAATATCTGCTCTTTGAGAGAGTTTATTTGTATTAGTATTCTACTATCATTTGGGTTACTCTTCACCCGTGTAAAGAAAGATTTGGGTTACTCTTCACCCGTGTAAAGAAAGTTTAGGTTGCACTTCACCCCGTGTAAGAAGTTTATGTTGGGTTGCTCTTCACTCGGTGTAAAGAAAGATGTTGTATTTGGCCGTCCTTTATCGTGAAAGGAGTTGTAAATCTGGGTTACTCTTGACCCGTGCAAACGAATAGATAGTAGAACCTCAGCCCGATGAAAGCTGAGACAGTGGATGTAAGCCTGGTTGTGTCGAATCACTATAAAATTTGAGTTTACAATTTTCTTTCTCTATCAGTTATTTACTGCTTTGTTTGTTTATTTTATTTATGATTTATTAATTATTTGCAAAGCACTCATATTGGCAGAAACATTCATTCATTTAGTTTTTAATTTTCTATAAAGCCAATTCACCCTCCTCTTGGTTTGTCACTGCCAATTTTTCACACACATTTTTGGGCCATCACCTCTCTTCTGTTTCTGTACTCCAAATGTCAAATTGAAGCTCATAGAGGGTGTAATGCATATAATATGGTAAGAAATCAAGAAGAAATTGAAGAAATCATGAAAATGGGGTGTTGGGCTTCAATGACAGAGAAGAAAATGTGAGGGAGAGGAAGAGAAGAGAAGAAAAAGAAGAAACCGTGAAAATGGAGGGGGATGACCTCTATTTATAGAAAAAGGATAAAATTACTATTTTACCCTTAAGTTTTCTTAAGGAGAAGCTTGTAAAAGGGGGTAATTTTGCCATTTTGCGACGATTTGATCGAACGAATTGGGGGATTTATTCGAATGAATATGGATTCGATCGAATGAACTAAGTTTTGATCGAATGAATCTAGCACTTTCGAAGTGAGAGAACTCCCTAATTTTTTGTTCAAACGATCAGACATTCGTTCGAATGACACCATCGATTCGGTTGAACACATCACCATTCGATCGAAAGAATCTGGGACCAAAATTTTTCAGAGAGTTCTTCCAGATTTCATACGAACGTTCCACCTTTCGTTGAACAAAATGTTCTATTTGTTCAAATGAATTACCCATTCATTCGAACGAATCTGGCACCAGGAAATTCGTTCGAACGATCAAACATTTGTTCGAACGAATTGCACATTTTCTCCCAAATCCTTCCTTAACTAGAAAATATCATTGAAATCCCACTCAAAATAAAACTTACTTTTAATTACCTTGAGGTCCCTGTATTTACAACCTCAAAACTCTATCTTAACAAACTCAAATCCCCATAATAAATATGAAGCCGTGTTGACATATTAACGGTGTATGAAATAGGGGTAAATGCATGTGCAACAAAAAGATAAATTTATAGTTTTGCTCTTGAATTATAGATATGGAGCTCACATCAGGGGTATGACAAAGATAGTTTTAGAAACTTTACATTCTAGTCTCTTTTTCAACAAGTTTGAAAAGTTTACATTTTGATCCCTTCTCGACAATTTTCAAAACTTTGTATTTTGATCCTTGAAAAACTTTCAACATAAAAGAAGGGCTAAAATCTTTTAATTAAAAAAAGAGAATTATTTTTTTAGCTTACCTAATTACTAAGAATATATTCACACATAAGCATACATAAAGATAATATACAAAATAAATACCACATGTTTCTGACTTCATTCTTCATCTTGGACTTCAACATTGAGTTCTTAAAATTCTTTTTTATTGGCTTAACTGATCAATATATTTGTTATCATCAAAATATAAAATTGTTTGACATTTCCCTTTTTGATATATCAAATAAATTATATCAAAATATCCCCTTTTTATATAAAAATAAAATATATCAAAATATTGATAAAATTATTATCAATAATCTTCCCCTTTTTTATGATGATAAAATAATCCAGATATGAAAAAGACTCCTCCTTTCATTTTCATTAAAACTTCCCTTGCAAAAGATAATTCATGGACTACAAAAGAGAAAACACTTCTATATCCATAATTTTCTATAATCATAACCACCCACAATTGGTTATATTATATACTCTCCCCTTTAGTACCATTAAAAATAATAATAGATGTCTAAATGCAAAGGGCAAGAGTAATTGAAGTCTCAGCCAAACATAAGCACAAATCCAGTTATAATTGTCATAAAAACATTTGACCACAATAAAGAGAAATGGCATTTCTATATCTATACAACACATAGCTGTAAATTCTCATAAATATATTCTCTTGGCATTTCACTACCACATCATAATTTATACTTCTCCTTCTTTGGCATCATAAAAAATAATAAGTAAAATATATTATCTTTTTAAACAAATATACAATAAATTCAATATCAAAATGACCATAAGCTATAAGTTTTCAAGATGAAATAATATAACTTTGAGCATACAATAAGTAACTAATTTTAGTACATGATTTGTAAAATCCCAAGTTCTTATCTTAGAGAACTAAATCTTTTCTTACCTAGGGGTTTTGTAAAAATATCCACTAATTATGTATTCATAGGAACAAATGCTATTGATATGTCATTTTTTTGAACATTTGATCTTTATGAAAATGATGTTCGATTTCTATGTTCTTGGCTTTAGAATAAAAAAAATAATTTTTTGATAGATTTATGGTACTAATGTTATCACATAGAATAGGTGAGTAGTTAATAAAAAACCATAGTCTCTAGGAGTGTGTTAAATATAAAATGGTTGTATACAACTAATGGATTCTAGGGCCTAATCATACAAGAATTAAAATTTTCTCATCAAGCATCGTATACTAAAACTATGGAAATTAATGAAAACTCAATCAAATCAAGTTATGGCTTAGATAGTTTACCTTCCTAACTTCTTGATTCGATGAATTCTAGTCTCAAAAGTATGAGACCTCTCTAATTTTCACCATTCCCATGGGTTTCTTCTTTTTGGCCGAACATATAGGAGAAGGAGAGAGACAGAAACCCAACATCAAATCCCATTGCACATATATTTAATGCACAATAATTGGCGCATTTATATGTTTAACAACCATATAAAATGGGCACAAATTTTATGCAAAAACCCATTTTCATATACAAACAAAAATTTGTATATTTATATATATACATTAATATTATAGTATATACATATCTCATGTATCAACAACTAATACATTCAATTGTTAAACATATTTAGTACTATAAATCATTTGAAAAATAATTTTCTAAACGCCAAATTATAATGGCCGAAAATATGGATTTATGAAAATAAAACATTTCCATTTCCAAGCATCCAAAATTATGTTAATATCATCATTAACAATACATTAAATTTGATGAAAACCAATTTTCCATCAAAGTGTCTATATGGCCCATAACCAAACAAATATTGATTTAAATATTTTAACATCCATTTTGAGATTCCAACACCAAAAGGAACACTAAAACCATCAACTGATGATCATATTGTCATCAAATGCCAATCGACTACCAATTTGGCAAGATTACATCTTTATGCATTCTACACTCATTTATATATGTCAATACATGTTGTGTGAAACCCGTCCTTTAGTATTATGGGCATAATAGTAAATCCCTCAAGAGTATTCGTGCATGTCTTTGTATTTAGATTGTGTACGAGAGGGTATAAAACTTGAAGAAGATATCTTGGATAAGATTGTGGTATAAGATATAAGCTTATGAGAAAGAACTGGATTTTTTACCCTAAAATCATTTCCAATTGAGCAAAATTCTTATTACTTTTGTAGATCTCAAAGAGAGCTTCGCATTGATATATTATGGGTTCCGAGTGGATATCCGAGCTAAAATTTATGGTCAATTAAAGTTGTAGTCCTCGAAAAAAGGACCAGAAGCAAAGTATCGATACCTTTGATGAAAGGTATCGACACCTTGAAGGCATGTTGAATAGTGAATAGTACCAAACATATAGATATATTGGCAAGGGGTATCGACACGTTGGTGATGGAGATAGAGCCTACTTGCAACAAAAGGTGTCGATACGTTGGGGAAGGTATCGACAACCTGCAGGTTTATGAACAGTGTTTTGATCAAACGTATCGATACGTTGGGGCAAATGTATCGATACGTTGTGAGAAAAATGCCAAAGGTATCGACACGTTTTGAAATGTATCAACACCTTTGGGAATTTCACAGCATGTATGCTCAGGGACAGGTTGTCTTCCCCATTTCGAATTTTTGGCTTCTCTCTTTACCAAAAACAGTAGAAAACTCTCTCAATCACCAGTGAACTGATCTCCTCCATTTCTCCACAAAACTTCGCCATTCCAATTCCTATGAACTGAGAATCAACACTAGAACCCAGAAATACCCTCTGATCAGAGATTCACGCGATGGTTTGCAAGAAATCACGAAGAATAGGTGGCAGTGAACAGTAGCAAAAAAGAGGGATTCAAGCCAATCGGGGCTTTAAGCTCGTCTCCGGGTTTAGGTAAGCTTATTCCTCAGTCTATCTCTCTCGATTGAGCTATCATTTTGCATAAATCTAAGAAATGATAATCGGGTAACTGTTCATAAAACCCTAAAAATTTGAGGGTTTTCTAGTTTATCACTTGTATTGATAAATTAGAGATTTTAGTTAGCTAATGGTGTTGAATTGATGAGAAATATATGTTTAAAGTGAGGTTCGTGTGAGAACAGCAATGTTAGAGAGAGAGAGAGGGTAGAAAGAGAGAGTGAGAGGTGCGTGACTAGCTTGAGCATGCATTTTATTATGTACGCACTTCATGATATATATTTTTGTATATCCAGGAGTGACAGCCGAGACGGGAGGATCTCTGTCGTGAGGAGGATACCGAGAGGGTGGTTTCCCATCCCAAGACTATGAGTGGACACATTCTTTCCCTTCGTCTCATTTATTATTATTTATGAATGAGTATAATGCTAGAGGATAGCATGTAGATATGTATATGTGACTGAAATGAGAAGGCGTTGGATGTATATTGTGTGATGGCCAGGTTGGCCCCTTGTTTGTGATAGAGATAGGTTTGATGTGAAACCTACATTGCCATGATGTGAGGTCGGAGGCCTATTGTATGTATTGATATTGTGATGTGAGGCCGGAGGCCAATGTTATGTATGTATATGAATGTGACATCATGGATTATGCATTATGACCGGGGTGCCATGTTAGTTGTTGTGGCCTTATGAGCCACAAATTTTGATTTTGGCCTTGCGTACCACTATGTTGTTTGGTCTTGTGAGCCATAGCATTATTTTAGCCTTGGGAGCCACTGATGGGTGTTGGCCTTGTGAGCCACCAGTGTATGATTTGCCCTGATGGACTGATGATTTTGAGTTATGATTTTGTATGCCATGCTAATGACTATATGGGTGAGGATTGGCCATACAGCTTATGTAGAGTGGGTGGAATCCAATAGTCCTCGAAATGTGGATTGGCCATACAGTCCAAGAGCGTATCCCCAACCAGGGTTACGGATCGGCCATATAGCTCAGATGGAATGGGTGGGATCCTATAGACCGAGGGATATCATACATAGGCACACATCCCCAACCAGGATTGCGGATTGGTCATACAACTCAGATAGAGTGGGTGGGATCCTATAGACCGAGGGGTTATACACATTTGACGTGATATTGATTTTTAATCATGCGTATGATGCCACTTTTCACTATGATTGGTTTTATGATTACGAGGAATTACCATAATCAATCCACTGGCCTCTGATTTCTGTTTTGATTATTTGTCTACTCACTGAGTATTTTTCAAATACTCACCCTTCACTTTCTCATTTCAGGATAGTGTAGTCGGACGTGGCATAGCGTAGCTGAAGTGTGATTCAGCAAGTTTACAGGTACTCGACTCAAGTTTTTACATTATGGTCCACTATGTAGAAAATAATTAGTAATAAAAGATATTTTATGTATTTGACTTGATCAAAAATACTATGTACTGTATTTTATAAAAATACTGAGATTGATGTTGATATGATTGAAAATCTTTCATTATCCATTATTTCCTTTTATTTTTTGTTAATGAGTTTGAAAACATGTACTAATGCCTTGTGGATCCTAGAGGTACATTATAAGAAATAGGGTGTACTTCTAGGATTCGCGGCGATTGTCACGTGACCGACTAGGGTCGGGACGTGACACTAACACCATCCAAAATAATTAAAGACATATATATATATATATATATATATATATGTATGTATGTATGTATGAATAATTCTTTAAGGTGTTAAAGAATTATGATAAAGAAATATATTTGTAACTTATTATAAATTAATATACTTGGTTATTATTTTGATAATTATCTATGAATGAATTGGTAATTGTTACCATTGATTTGTGACATAATTAAATCAAATTAATTAATTATTCATTAATTTGAATTAATTATTATTTTTTTAATTGTTAAGGAAATAAATAATTGTCCAAGGTCAAATTGATAATTGTACCATTAATATAGATTTTAAAAATTTATATGAATATAATATTAATTAATGAATTAATTAATATTATTAATTATTGGTTTCTTTAATGGTTAAAAAAATAAATAAGTAACTAGGGGCAATTTGATTATTTCATAAAATTTATGGATTTTTTATTTTGATAATTGTTAATAGATCTTTTAGTAAATTATAATATTTGAATTTTTACTATTAATTAATTTTTGCTTTAATTATGATAATGCTTAGTTGTCAAACATTAACAAAATTGTATTTATCTTTTTATTTAATATTTATAATGTTAATGTTGGCAATTTATGATTGGTCCATTTGATAGCAATATGATTGGCTACATT
This sequence comes from Trichilia minutiflora, assembly GCA_035590515.1. Taxonomy (NCBI): domain Eukaryota; kingdom Viridiplantae; phylum Streptophyta; class Magnoliopsida; order Sapindales; family Meliaceae; genus Trichilia; species Trichilia minutiflora. The sequence goes on from JAVXUL010116343.1 coordinate 7,517, forward strand.
TTTGACAATTATCAATTGAAAATATAAAAGAAAATAAAACAAAATGTGGTCTTCTTCTTCATTGAACCATTCGGCCATATATGGGAAAATGAAGGAAAAATGTTTTTGTTTTCAATTTTCCTAAAAGAAGTTATCTTCTTCAAGCTTCCATGGATGGTGTAGATTGAAGAGGGAAGATGATTTTCTACCTTATCTTTATCATTTTAAACTTGGAAAGGTTAAAAAAAATTAAAATTTTAACCTATATTTACATATATGTTGATGTATGTAGAATTTTATGTTCTAGGTTTTTGAAAACTTAGAAAATTTATTTTTTACATGTCACTAGGCCATAGAAACCAACAGAACCCGCATCAGATTTTTATTTTCTTTCAAATCATACCTTCAAAGAATTTATTTGAATCTAAAATATACCTTATCTATCGATCCACCCTTTGCTCGTAATTATCATTTGAAAAGATCGCTTCTAGACATCAATACACTTGAGCATTTCATTTACTAAATTATTTTATTCTTACTTGAATTATAATAAGTATTTTTACGCAAATGTTGACGTTTTACAAACACCCTCTAGTTACTCAACTTTTTAGAAACTTAAACTATTTTGTATACTTTTATTTTAAGATAGTGTTTACATAAAAGTTAATACTTTAAATATCAAAATCTCTAATTACTAAGCACTTTAAAATAGTAGAGTAGCTTATTCTTTTATTTTCTCTTTTTTTTTTTTTTTTTTTTTTCAATAGTTTAAAAATTAGTGTCTAACCCTTTTCATAAAAAATAAGACTTTTATAAGCTCTAGTTTTCATAATCGACCAAATCAAATTCTAAATTCACAAAAATTCTCCTAAATATAAATATTAACTTTTCAAACTATTAACACAAATATACTTCACACTTAACTTCATTCAATTGAAATTCAACACCAATGAAAAGGTCTTAATTTTCACTTCTCCAAAGTATGTATATTACACTAACTAAAATTAACATAAAACATGAAAAATTTAAATCACGTAAATTAATATAAAATAACTAACACAAATTCTAAAAAAATCCAACAAATTTAAAAAAATTCTAACAAAACTGGCTATCTTTAATGTTTTATGTTATCCTCCTTCTACAAGAAACACACACATCTGATAATGACCAAACAATCAGGTATGCATCCCCAAAACTTAAATGAAGCATTATCTTTAATGCTTAAAATGAATGACTCATAGAGATAAAATGAATCATATTTGAGAGACGAGCAAATCTCGTCTCTCATTAATTGTTATCCTCCTTCTATGTATTGAATGAGAATTGTCGTGGTTTGACAGATTGTTGATTTTTATAGTATCTTCGTAATTTCAACTTTAAATATCAGTTGTAACTAAAAAAAAATCACAACTAATCACCAATTCAAAATATAAAACTAACATATCAATAATTTTTTTCAACACAACCAATCTTCAAATAAAAATGAACACCCAAATAAAATTTTCACTCTAAAATTCTCTACACGATAATCACTTCAGGTCAAACAACTACTTAACCATAATAATAGAGATTTAGGAATGAAAAAGGAAAAAATGGATTTTCTTATAAACAAAGAATTGTTTAGTTGTTAAAGATTTAGTAGAAATTTATGTGAATGATTAAATTCTGATGGTTAATTTTTAGAGAGAAAAAGAGAGCGGATTGGGTGTTTTTAGAAGAGAGTGTGTGTGGATGAATGAAGAAGAAGATAAAGTAACAAAATCGCCATGGTAGCAGAAAAACTTAAGTTTGTTGCTATAATAAGAGAAATTTTCTACTATAATGGCACCTTTTGAAAAATTTGGCCATTGTTCTCTCTGTAGTGAAACTTGCTTTTCGCTACAGTGGTGCTCTTTTATGAATTCTTCTCTTGATGTAGAGGAGACTAAACTTGTTGTAGCGAGCCATTTAGGAGAATTACTCCTCATCTTCTTATATGTTTCTTTTGAAGACATCATCTACATCTACAAAGTAAACATAAAAAAATAAAAAAATTTAAATTAAGATTAGTATCAACTCGATAATAGTATTAACAAAATTTAAAGTTAATTTCTTGACAATAGTGTTAAAAATTTATTTGAAACGTGATACATATGCAAAAATCAATCGCAAATGTATGATATCAAATTTTTTAATATAAAATATTTATGTTCGGATTGTCAAATCCATGAAAAATTAATTTAAATTTTGTTAAGTATTATAAACGAACTAATACTAATTTTGTTTAGATATTAATTAAAAGTATTTTAACTATAGTTACAATTAATATGATACATAACATACATGGAGCTCAACCATAAATAATTAGAAAACCTAGAGTATAATGTTCTAGAGAATTGATTTTACCTAACCTTCAATTATGTTTTTTTATACCAATTCGTTATTCACTCATTTTCAAGTGTATAAGATCAGAATCCTAACTTATTTGATTATCCCTTCCGGGAATCAACCAAACCTATCTCTAACATTTATATAAAATCGAGTATTAAAGGTACTTTATATTCTTTGATTCTTTTTAACTTCTTCAAAGTGTTTAATAGTCTCTTAACCTATCAAAATCCTAGGTTATATTATCTGATTTTTAATATAAGACAACCTTTTTCAAATGCTTTATCCTAAATTTAAAATTATCTAATCTATAACTAGTAAATTAGAAACATTAAGTAGGTATAATGCAAATAAACTTATGAAAAGATTAAATAAACAATTAAACAATTAAATTATCCCATTCATTATCCAATCTTTTTCGAATGCATAAGACGAGAGTTGTAATAAAATTTACCACCTCTTATAAGGTCAAGTGATTAAAACTTTAAATTCTAATTTTGATAGTTTATCCAGTTTTTAATTAATGTTTTTTCATTTTCACCAAGAAAACTCTAAATTATTATCTAAAATTAAAATTTAAGAATTTATTAAGAGCATTGATTCTCTTAATTAGTCTTTACAGATATTCAAAGTTTAATTAACTCATTAATAACTTAAGTTATACTTATCAATTTCTAATCTAGAATTATCTCTACTAAGTGCCTAATCCTAAGCTTGGTATCAACTAATTCATGATCAAGAATTAGATGCATTAAGCATGTAATAACATAAATAAATTAATAAAAAGATTATATAAATAAATTAGGTAAATAAATTATTCACAAGATATCAATTATGTCAAAATCTCTAGATTATAAGTTTAATCTAATATAAAAACTAAAACAAATACAATACAACTGATAAATCTCATGATTTATGATTTACAAATAAAAAGAATAATAAAACGAGAGAGAAAAAGAAAAACTCTTAAGGAAATCCTCCTTCAATCTTTTTAATTCACTATTCTTTACTGATTTCTATGATTTCTTCATGGTTTCTCTTTGGTTTAGGCATGGTGGGTAGCTCTTTTTGAAGACCCAAACAAGTTTTCTTTATATAGGCAAGCTTTAAGGCTTCTAAAATCAGAGAATCCCGTGTTTTGGGACTACAACCGAGAACTTCTTTTATAGAACCAAAATCTGATATTTTTCAACTTGAGGTGCAAGGATTGATGCTACAACCCCAACTTTCTAAAAAGTAAGACTCTTTGGCATACCAACCCAGAATTTAAGGCTGTAGTGCTAAATTTGATACACCTTTAGGCATATATAAAGACTTGAAATGCATTTAGACTCATCATAAAAGTTTTAATTCATGAACTCAATTTTCCAATGCAACTTGAATTGATGAATTCCAATATCTACAAGTCAAGATATTGATTATTTTAAGGGTACTCAATCTTGAAGCAAAATTGACTTTCAAATTTTCAATCTTGATTTTGGAGGCGCAAACAACCTCAGAATCAAGCATATAAGTATATTTTAGAAACCTTGATTCATCAACTAAAGTCTAGAAGACCTCTTCTTCATTCTAGGCATCTAAAGATACTAAAAACATCTCTGAATCTTGGAAGACAATCTCATTTTTGCATTGCATTGACCTCTCTTCAAAAGTTTGTTTCCTTCATTTTATATTCCTTCAATTAGGCTTCAAAAAGCTTCCAAAGCGTTGACATTTCTTCACAATCCTTGAAAAATTTATCGGATTTATGACTTACACACAACAAACAACAAAAACATAAAAGGACCAACAGAAACAGTCTAAACTAAATAATATCTTAACTAAAGAATGAGCGAATCACTCATCAAAATCCTCAGTCTTATATTTCTTGTATATGTTGACATGAACATTTATGAATACCTTCGTATAAATAGAGATTTACAGAATTAAATAGTTGGTCCTTCTGAAAAAAAATGCTCATGCAGCATGACGTTGTTGTTCTCAATCATACAAGTTATAACACATTGTCAATAGTGAAATAGTTAAAAGCTTTGATGTGAAACAGGAAGTGGTGGTTTTGTGGATGACTGATCCTCCGGAAAAGGAGGCAAGATTTGCGGGGAGGAGTTAAAGAAGAATAGATCAGGTATTAAGCACCTACAAATAATAGTTGAATTAGCATGTGTATCATCCCCTTACCATCTGTCGGCAGTAAGGAAGACCTATTGTTCTCTTTTCGAATGCTCAATTGAAGAAGATATCGCATCTGTAGTTCCTTTGCCCTTAAGAAATGTAACGCGAACTCGTTTAAAAACACAAGATACTAGCACTCAGGAAAATGGACTTGTATAATGTTTAGTTGCATGAAATCCGTGGTTTTAACCTTGAATTGATTCCATATTCCCAATGTCTATTGTTGCTATTGTATTGTGCAGCTTCTGCTGGGTTTGGTGAGTTCCTTCAGATATGATAAGGAAATGGTGCACACGGATGTAGCCAAAACTGAGGTAACTCAGTTATATGAAGCTATAAAAACATTGCAATTAGATCATGATCAGGTTGTACACATACTTGCAACTGGGAATTTCTATCAGCTTAGAGCTACTTTTGAATGCCATGGAGAAAAAAATATGGAAATCCTATTGAGAAGGTTGCGCTTCTTCAGTTAAATTGTGGAATAATTCTTCTCTGCCTTTTATTTCTCCTCTTTTCACTAGCTAGCTTTGGATATTTCTTTTCTGTGACAGGGCATTATGAGTTCTGGGAAAGGTGAAATGATAAATCTGCTGGAAATGGTCATCTTGTGCATAGATTTCCCGGAGAAGCACTTTGCAGAGGTAATTTAGTTCCTCTCCACTGAATATTATTGCTGAAAATCTTCTAGAAAAATTTGGGATGATCTCCTTATGGCTTGCATCCTGAACAGGTTATCAGAACTTCAATAGTTGGACTGGGTACAGATGAGGCAACACTGAATAGAGCAATCGTATGTCGAGCTGAAGTGCTGAAGTGGACATGAAGAAAATCAAAGAGGTGTACCCTCTCATGTACAAAGATTCTCTTGGAAGTGCTGTGACCGGATACACATCAGGAGATTATGAAGATTTCTTACTTACCTTGACAGGATCAACTCCGATTCATTCTGCTCATTACCCATTTCAGATAACGCTAGTCCTATTACATTTGGCCCTTTGAATAACAGTTTTAAGTGTGCTGCTGCTTGTTCACAACTTCAGACTTGAATTCTCTTCATGTGGTTCTAAACTGACGGTTAATATGTCTATTCCGGCGGTTGATTTTTTTACGTAAAACATTTTCATGTTGATTTGCGTCGTACAGAGGATTAAGGGTGTACCGTTATGCTTGGAATTGGGACCTCGTGACCTTGAAGGCACAACAATTGCTGTTGCATGAAATCAATAAATATCATATATATATATTAAGTAATAGCACAACAATATCAAACATTGGTATGTTTCACATATTACTAAGACTACAAGCTCCTGTACGTTTCTGAAATGTATGAGATAAAACCCGTTTAAAATCAGAATCATCAACCCTAAATTCCTTCCAGGATGTTTTTGATGGCTTCAAAAATGCAGGAGGCCAAATGTTCATCATCAGCATTTATAACAGTACCCCCTCCTCTGACTTCAATTAGAGCATTTTTGGGATTTTGGACATGTACAGTGAAAGCCTCTTCTGATTCAGCACCTCTCATGCCTCGTTCTACAGATCCATTAATACCCATCTTGGATAACTCAGTCAACAGATTCTCTGGATCTGGTGAACCCCAGTGTAGAAATGGCTTACTCTGTGATGAGCCTGCCTGTGCATTTCCAGCAAGTAACTGATGTTTGCCATGATCTATTAAGAGCTCTCCCTTTAGTCTTGCGATATTCTGGTTTTTCTGTTTCAAAATTCTCCACTGGAGTTGAGAAGCCAAGTCAGCATCAATCTCTAGTTCTGAACTTTCCTTCAAGCTTGGTATGTGTGTTGTTACATTTTCAGTATAGTGCACGGCTGAGAATGAATTTACAGAGGAAAAATTGACATGACTCCTCAAATCCTCAGGAATCTGTTTTGAGCAGAGTGAAAAGGTAAAAAATTATTAGTTACATATATGAGATTATGCATAGCTTTCATTGTAGATAGATGAACAAACAAATTAGATTGGTACCGTAACTAACTTTGGTTGAAGAACCCTCAGTAAACGTTGAATTTTCTGTGGCCTAAAAAGGAAGAGATAAGTTATAGTATAACAGCACTAAATCAAAAATAAGAGATTACATTGTTTGTAGTTAGAATAGCACTCAAGTTTCAAGTTTCTTTCTGCTTCAGATATTAATGAATGCAAACTGGAAAGGAGGTGTTTTCTTCATAAAATTAACAAAATGATGACAAAAGAAGCAAAGACCAAGGACCTGAAGAAAATAATGTAATTTCACAGGTGAAACATCAAGAGAAGATGTGAAAAGTCGAAGAAAGGAGAAAGATAGTAAATCATACTTTATTCCAGAGAGAAAAGAACATTGAAGAACCTTCATCGACATTGGCTTAAACGGTAAGAGAGCTAAACCAGCATCCACTTCATTCTGCAAAATCGCATATTCATTATGTCATCTAATGAAATGTTCCCAACACAATTACTAGGAACATAGTTTAAGAAGAAGCAACAAATACTTCCAAAACAAGGCAGAGCAGGGAACAAAATAGTACATCCAAAACAAGTAGAGAGTTATGATCCCCATGCCAACGTCTAAGTAAATGAACGGCGGGACCAAGCCGTAAATTCCAGTGCGGACATATTACTATGCACGGTTCCTGCCAATTTGATCTACCAAATGATGTCAGTGGCTAGTGTAAAAACATATTACACAATTAGCACAGAGATATATGCTTCAAAATGTCTTCCAAAATGATGCCTAAGTGTTGTTCGTATAACTCATGATTAGCAGACATTGGCATGAGCGCTTGTTTTGACACTGACACACTATATTTAACACTTTGAAACAATATTCAGAAATATTCTAACACAAAGACAGAAAGACAAGTTAATATCTTACAACAGTTTAGATGAATGGACCGCAGGAAATAGATGGATCTTCTTCTCTTCTATGAGCTTGATGTGAGCAAACAAAGGTTCACCAGAAAAGAGCTGTCACAACAAAAGAAAAGCAACGTCTACATTTATGCTACTGTAGATTGACTGTAAATTCAACAAATTTTGCACCAAGAAGCCAGTTAAAAAGATATACCTCCTCTTGCCGTTGCTTGCATAACCACTCTGGTACTATATTGGTGTATGCCAATAATTCTTCAGCAACAGAAGAGATAACATATATTGGCATCTGCAATGTGGATATAACTCTGGTTGTCAGTAAGGAAAAATGATCAGGAATGAGATAGATAACAGTATTAAATATGTGCAGCCATACATCTCTACTTTGCCTCGGGAATGATCAAATAGCATGGAGTGAAGTTTAATATTCCATTTTGCCATAAGAGTTTGTACTTAGTGGCTGTTTGGAAATAAATGTCACATGCATGCGGCAGTCTACTTAAGCATTCAATTTGGCATACAGCAACATGTAAAGGAGATGCAAAACAACCTTTCATAGTGAATAATGTAAAAATGTATTGTTGTCTATAGATCACCTAGGCTACATCTCAATTTCCACCGGAAGGCGATCCATCTATCTATTGTATATCCATCCATATTACTGCAACTTTAGAATCATAAATACATCTGTGCATGTGAATGTATACAGAATAACAAAAAGAAAAAAGGTTGATTATACACACCTTCAGACTTGAAGAGTCCAAGAACAATGAAATCTGCTCCAGTAGTTGCAGAATGACTCCAACTCGATTAATGGGAATAAGCACAGAACCACCAACTTTAACAGAATCTGTGGTGCAGGAGCATATAAAAGCTAGTTTCTCCATTTCCTCTAAACTCTCATCATAATTGATTAAGGATTTGGTCAGTTCTTCCCAGTTGTTGTTATCATCACTACATGTTATTTCCGAAGCGATAATTTTCAATCAAGTCATGCTAGGGATTCTAAAATATGCATGAAAATTCACAAAAAGAATTTTAAAATGGGATTTCAAGTTCCACTTTCACATCAGTTTACCAATTGAAAGGCTGGCTACATACAAACACACAATTATATGAAGTCCAAAAGTACCTGAAACTTGACCAATCACTATCTTCTGTAGAGTCCAGAAATGAGAAGTCTGAATACAATATTAGATCACTCCCATGAAGTGAATGGTAATCAAAACCCATCGCATGACCGGAAACAAAAATGGAGCCCGAAACATAAGCTATATTTCCTTTTGGAGCGTTAATTATCCAATTACAAGCACCTATTTCTAGACCAGAGCTGCATGCCTTTATGATCAATGTGCCATTGTAGCAAGCTTCTTCTGCATATTTGAGTTTTTGAACCTTTGACATGCAATCCTTCACATGTGCTGCACTGAGAATAACCTCCATTATATCCTCATGTCCAGATTTGGTATCAGTAAGTTATAATCAGTAACTGAACAAAGAAATATAATTTGATCAAATTTGCTCAACAAACCATCCATAATAGCAGTTTTCAGGAACGTACATAGTGTTAACTATCAGTTCAGGCAAAGTCACAGTACGAGTTTGGCAGCAAAAAAAATTGAATCATGATATGAATTCGAAGTTTAACAAATGAAGCATCAATTACCTGTACATTGGCATCCAACCTCCCAGATCTTTCCCATCTTCATCTTCCTTAATGCAGATGACAGCAGTTCACGCTCTTCGCACTTTATCCATTGAGGGGCACTTGACTTCTCAAATCTATAAAAATGTCTACATTCCGTGTTCATGGAAAAAAATCCTCCATCATAAGCTCCCCAATTCTTGCTGCCACATATATCTAATTACAGTTGAAGCCACGCTCAGCGAAACAAAACTATTTCGTCACTCTAACCTAATAAGAAGACATCATTCTAACATCTTTCGTTACCTACACCTTGATTTGAGTAATAAAGGGCAACCCAAGCATATCCATTACCCATTAGGTTTGATATTAAGTGTATGTTTGGCCCCGTAGGGAATTAAGCAAAAATAATTACTGTTCAAACTTTTTAATAAAAACATGACCATTCTATACAGTGTTATTGAAATTCAAAATTTACTCAAAATTTTAGACAAAAATAATTTTTTTGTTTGCTTGTGAATCCTTTAAATAGATCGAAAATCTTGAACAAAAAAATTATGTTGGACTTTTTTCCGATAAGCTTCTTTTCAAGGACGAATTTAAAAATTTTAAGGTTAGTGTATAATTTAATTTATTTTTTATGATATTTTATTTACTACATTGATTGATATTTTATTGAATTTAATTTTATTGAATTTAATTAAATTTAGTTATTGTAATTGATTAAATTTGGAAGAAAACAAAAAAAATTAATCAAGAATACTTTCTAGCGTGCTGTTTGCTAGAAAGTGTACCACAGTTTACTAGAAAGTGTACTCTGTACACTTCCTAGTAAACACGTTTACTCGGAAGTGTGTATCACACTTTCG
>JAVXUL010116353.1:0-17416 GCA_035590515.1 Trichilia minutiflora
TATTTATTGATTAATGAGTTTGAAAACAGGTACTAATGCCTTGCGGGTTCTAGAGGTGCATTCTAAGTAATAGGATGCATTTCTGGGATTCGCGACGATTGCCACGTGACCAACTAGGGTCGGGGTGTGACACCGATTATCCACATACGATTTCTGACGACTCTAAACTGTCTTCATTCTTTTCCTAGTCAATTTTATTTATTCAACACATCTTGTACCAAATCATGTTATAATAGCTTCTACTCTCCAATTTCAAACCATCCAACTAGAGATATGCACTTTCTTCCATATAGAGCCTCAAATGGAGCCATCTGAATACTTGCTTGATAACTTTAGTTATATGTAAATTCAATCAACGGTAAGTGTTGGTCCTATCGACCTTCAAAATCTATAACATAGGCTCTTAACATATCCTCCAAAATTTGTATGGTCTATTCTGATTGACCATCTGTCTATGGATGGAAGGCAGTGCTAAAGTGCAACTGAGAACCCAATGCTTTTTGGAATGATTACCAGAACTTGGATGTAAATTGAGAACCTTTGTCAGAGATTATTGAGATAGGTACTCCATGTAATGACACTAGCTTATCCAGATATAATCTAGCATACTGAGTTTCTGAATATGTGGATTTTACAGGGACAAAGTGGGCAGATTTCGTTAACCGATCAATAATAACCCAAATCGAATCATACCCCCTAAAGGTTCATGGAAGCCCTACTACAAAATCGATGGTGATCTTGTCCCACTTTCATTTTGGAATATTTAAGCTTTAGAGTACCCCTACTGGCTTCTGATGTTTTGCTTTCACTTGTTAGCAAGTGAGACATCTAGAAACATACTCTACTATATCCTTTTTTATACCTTCCCACCAGTAGTTGTCTTTGAAATCATGATACATCTTCGTGATTTCAGGATGCATGGTATAAAAGGAGGTATGGGCTTTCTCCAGTAATGAATGTCTTAATCCTTGGTTTGCGAGCATTACAACCCTATCTTGCTTCCTCAAAATGCCATCACTATCTACATGATACTCATTACTGTCAGTCTTCTTCAAATGTTCTCTAATATACTGAACAAAAAGATCTACCTCTTGTGCAGCTTTAATCTCATCCATAAGAATAGACCTCACCTAAATTTGTGTTAATAGTACTCCCTGACTAGTTAACTGAAAAGTCATACCATCTTGAAAACATTTCTGTATCTCTTGCACTGGTTGCCACCTATCTATAGACAAATGAGATACACTCCCCATCGATTTCCTGCTTAGGGCATCAGCTATAGCATTCGCCTTGCCCGGGTGGTACTGAATGGAGCAATCATAATCTTTCAGTAACTCAATCTACCGTCTCTGTCTCAGGTTAAGATCCTTCTGACTCTGGATGTACTTGAGACTCTTATGATCGGTGAAAATCTCAAATGTCTCCTCATATAGATAATGTCTCCAAATCTTCAGAGCAAATATCACTGCAGCCATTTCCAAGTCATGAGTGGGATAATTTTGCTCGTATGACTTTAGTTGCCTAGAAGCATAAGCGATAACTCTTTCTTTTTGCATCAACACACAGTCCAAACCCACTCTAGAAGCATCACAATACACTATATATCCACCAGAACCTGAGGGGAGAGCTAAAATAGGAGTTATAGTCAATCGCTACTTAAGTGTCTTAAAACTCTTCTCACAAGCATCTGACCATTCAAACTTCACATTCTTTTGTGTCAAACGTGTAAACAGAGCAGCTATCCTGGATAAATTCTCAACAAATTATCTGTAATATCCAACTAACCCCAAGAAACTCCAAATCTCTGTCATGCAAGTAGGTCGATGTCATTTTTGTATGGCCTCAATCTTCTGAGAATCTACACTAATACCATCTTTTGTCACCACATGACCTAGAAAATTCACCCTTGAGAGCCAGAATTCACATTTTGAGAACTTAGCATAAAGCTCATGTTCTCGCAATGTTTGTAACACTTGATGCAAATGCTCTGAATGATCATGTTCAGTTCTTGAGTACACTATAATATCATCAATGAAAACAATCATAAATTGGTCTAAAAATGGTCTAAACACCCTATTTATCAAATCCATAAAGGCTGTAAGGCATTAGTCAGGCCAAAGGACATCATTAGAAACTCATAATGTCCATACCTGGTTCAGAAAGCTTTTTTTGGCATATCTTCCTTTTGTATCTTCAATTGATGATACATCGATCGAAGATCAATTTTGGAGAAACATTGAGCCCCTTGTAACTGATCAAATAAGTCATCAATCCTTAGTAATGGATATTTATTCTTGATCGTTACCTTGTTCAGCTGCCTATAGTCAATACATAGTCTAAGAGTTCCATCTTTTTTCTTCACAAACAATACTGGGGCACCCCATAGAGACACATTAGGATGTATAAAACCCTTATCTAACAAATCCTATAACTGTGCCTTTAACTTTTTGAGTTTTGCTAGGGCCATCCTATATAGAGGAATCGAAATAGCTTGTGTGTCTGTTATAACATCAATGCAAAATTCAATCTCTCTATCAGATGGTAAGCCTGACAACTCCTTTAAAAATACATCTGGGTAATCTCGAACTATGGGAACATGTTCAACACTCTGGCTCTCAACCCTAGAATCTATCACACATGCTAAATAACCCATACTCCTTTTTTGGATGAGTTTATAGGCATGCATGGCCGAAATCAGGATATGGGGTGCTTCACTCCTATCCCCTTGATACACCCTGACTAGCTCATTCAGAATATGAAAGGTGATGGTCTTCTTCCAATAATCGACAATTGCATGATGCTCCGACAACCAATCCATACCTAAAATAACATCAAAACTCAAGATCTTCAGCAGCACTAAATCTCTATAATACCTATATCTATCAACCACCATTGGACAGGCTTTTACAACCTGTGTCACCTCTATAGGATCTCCAACAGGAGTGACTACAACTATAGGTAAATCTAGAGGTTCTGTGTCTCTACCCAAGGAAGCAATAAAATATGGTGAAATAAATGAATGCGTGGCACCTGAATCAAATAACACTCTAACATGCAATGATCTGACTAGAAGTGTACCTGTAACCATAGCATTGGATGTCTATGCATCTTGGGGGTAAGAGCATAAACTCAACCCTGAGCTCTATTGATGAAGGTTTGTCCCCGATCTGTAGCTACCTGTCCGCGACCTCCCACTATCTGAAGTCTATCAACAGGATTCTGTTCTGATCCTCCCATGCCCCGATCAGACTAAGGTCGTGGTGAAACTGATGTAATGCTGAGAAATGGTAACTGATCTGCTGGTACCTGATAATCCCTCTTTAGATATCCCAACTATCCATAATGATAATACTCTTTAATCTCCAATCGATAGTGGCCCCTATACGTCTTCCTACAGGGATGACATACTAGTGCACCTGAAGGTGGCTGGATTATGATGGTGTGGGTACAGCTCGAGATATGGTACTCTAAGCTGGCCTATGATAAGAATCCATACGTGTCGAACCCCTATCACGATAGGTAATAGAAGAAGGGGTCGATGTTTGCTGTTGTCTATGAGGTCCCCCCTGTCATGACCTATCACCACCCTCTTACCTTTGCCTCTTTTGAGACCCTTTCTCTGCTTGCCTCTCTCGAATTTGTGACTCAAACCTAAGGGCAGCATCCAAAACTTGAGGATAGGTGGTGGTCTCTGTGAAATGGATCGATCTAAATAAATAGTTTTAGAGGCCATGAACAAACTGCTTCACCTTCATCTCCTCAGTACTAATCAAATGCAGAGCGAACCTCGATAATTGTGTAAACTGTATGTCATACTCTACTACTGTCATCTGCTCCCCCTGAGATAGCTGCTCAAACTCTCTCATTCTAGCATCCCTGACACATTGAGGTAAAAATTAGGACAGGAATGCTGATCTAAACTCCTCCCAGGTCAATGGAGGGGAACCTGGTCGTCGACCATCTCGATAAGTGGTGAACCATTTATATGCCACGTGATGTAACTGAAAGCTAACCAGATCTACAACCCTCTCTAGAGTACACCCTAAAGCAGTACATATACGATTTGACTCTTCGATGAACCCATAAGGATCTAGGGAGGCCTCTACTCCTGAAAATGTAGGCGGGTATAATTTTCAAAAATCATGTAGTGAGACCAATAACTCTTATCGCTGCGCTACCTGGGTCAATACGGGTGGGGCCTGTTGGGGCAAAAAAGATGGTCCTATCTTATAGCTAAAGGGATTTGGTATATCATGTGGGGCAACAATCTGGTGAGTCATATGTGGTATAGTAGATGGGGGTCTTACTGGTACAGATGGTTCAACAGTTGATGATACTGGGCCCGCAGGCTATTGCTGTCGCACTATCAACTGAAGTACTACACCCATAGTCTGCTGTAACTACTTCATACCTGTAGCTATCATCTCTAAACTCTAAATGACTGGTCTACCGCCTATATCATCACTTTGTCTCTCTTGGATAGATTCCACTCTCTGTCCTAAATCTGCATCAGTAGGAGGTGTAACCGACCGCCTATCCGACTTGGCACCCTGGGGTGTATCCCCACCTCTGGGTCTTCCCTCAGGAGGCATAATATCTATAAAACAATGAATTTCGATTAGATATATTCATAGAATGCTTAATATAATAGGACTGAGACACATACTGAGAAAGTTAAATACTGAAGAGATAGCCTCTCATATATGAGTATCCCAGGTATACTACATACATAAGATGCTAACACTCTTCTACTACAGTTATTGACCCCTAAACCATGCTCTGATACCAACTTTGTAACATCCTTAGTGTGGAGATGCTACCAGCAGATGACAAATTCCACTGCCACCTAAAGCCTTTAACTAATGATGAACTATTCAATATTACTATACCATATGTCATTAAATGCCTATATAAGAACACCTAAATAAATCAAAATATGTATGACCTGAAGTGCGGTACTGTATAGATATAAAATCTTTTATATACAATGTCCAATAACATAAAAAATTATGCATTATCCAAAAATAAACATATTACAACTGATTATACATTCTACGTGAATGCTCTTGGAATGTAATGGCCCAACCCTAATGACTGCAGCACAATCTTCCTTCCTCACTTATGTCTCTCAGAATAGGCAATGACTCACCAGTGGATTGGTCTTACAAAATATATGAGGAAGAGAGAGTGAGTCTAGAAACTCAGTGAGTGAAGCTCTAAGATAAAGAAATAGCAGTCAATATACTTCTAGTAACATCCAACATATTTATATAAAACAAGCTAAAGTAAAACAGACAAGCTACACCCGGGAGTATCTCAATCGATCGTTAATATACTATGTCCAGGAATATCTAACTGAACATGAAAAATGGAAGAACCAAGAGCGTCCTCCTAAATTTTCCCATGCTATAATCCGTGCACGTCATCAATATCAAATATTCATAAAGGTTAGAAAACATAAATTTGTGTTTCAAACTCATTTCAACTCCATTCAAAAAACTCAATTTCCTATTCAATCAATTATAATAAAACCATACATTAACATAACAAACATGTAAGGTAATCCATTAATTCTCAAATTCTTTTTCACAAATAAATAAATAAGTAATTGAACTAAGTGCTCCACTCACAGTTTTATGGCTGATCCAGAGTATCCTAAGGAGGTACCGGTGATTGTGTCTCCAATCATTGATTTTAACTTATGTTGAAAGCTTGAAAATGATCTCCCAAGTTTATTCTTCCATTTTGTTACTTGATTCTACTTCATACAAAATTATGCACTATCAAAAAATAAACATATTACAAACTGATTATGCAGTCTACATGAATGCTCTTGGAATGTAATGGCCCAACCCTAATGACTGCAGCACAATCTTCCTTCCTCACTTATGTCTCTTAGAATAGGCAATGGCTCACCAGTGGATTGGTCCTGCAAAATATCTGAGGAAGAGAGAGTCAGTCTAGAAACTCAGTGAGTGAAGTTCTAAAATAAAGAAATAATAGTCAATATACTTCTAGTAACATCCAACATATTTATATAAAACAAGCTAAAGTAAAATAGACAAGCTACACCCGGGAGTATCTCAATCAATCGTTAATATACTACGTCCATGAATATCCAACTGAACATGAAAAATGGAAGGACCAGGAGCTTCCTCCTAAATTTTCCCATGCTACAATCCGTGTACATCGTCAATATCAAATATTCATAAAGGTTAGAAAACATAAATTCGTGTTTCAAACTCATTTCAACTCCATTCAAAAAGCTCAATTTCCAATTCAATCAATTATAATAAAATTATACATTAACATAACAAATATGTAAGGTAATCTATTAATTCTCAAATTCTTTTTCACAAATAAATAAATAAGTAATTGAACTAAGTGTTTCACTCGCAGTTCTATGGCTGATCCAGAGTATCCTAAGGAGGTATTGGTGATTGTGTCTCCGGTCGTCGATCTATGGCCAATTTAAAGCCTTGTTAGAGCAATTAATATAAAATATTTGTTAAAGCATAAACAAGATGCTATATGCATAAGAACTCATATTTTTTGAAAAATTAACATATCAAGGTTGCCTACAAATTTTAATGAACCTAATTTAGAGTTACGCACATCAAGTTATCGAATTTTTAGTGTCCAATTACCTAAAGCATCGTCATACAGCACAATGTCAACTTCCAAAATGCACTGGGCTTGGTAGGGTATAGGGCAGGAGTTGAAACTTTTACTAGTTATTCCTTTATGTGTCTAGTTGACATAGCTTTTTACAAAACTCAATTTCGTTATTTAAAACTCAAGTTATGATCAATTGATCGCATATAGTTTAGTGATAGTGCATGGTAGGGTTTGACATATATAACCACTACCTTAGTGTATTCTAATTCATTCAAACACAAATTAATATTCTACACTTTTATTTCATTACTTAAAAGCCATATAATACACATCATGCATTAACTCACCATGCAAATGCTATGTATTAACTGAGGATTTACAATTTTTCCCATATTATTGCCACTAACCCTAACTTGTATATTATCATAACTGATCAGCCAAGTTCTAAAATTTGTTGTATTTACTTAATGATGAATATGAGGCTGAAATTCTTACAGAATTATCTCTCATGTGTCTAAATTTAGTGAGTTTTTATGGATTCCAAGTTCAACTTCTGGAACCTAAGTTATAACCTAATCTTCCCATATTGCTCAGTGAAGCCCATTTCAGACACCTGTTTGGGCAGTCCTATTATGATATTTCTAGAAAATTCTTTTTTTATTAAAATATTCTAATTTTTAACTATATTACACTTGAGTGTGTTTAGTTTATGTAGAATTTTATGGTTCATCAAACGAATGTCTAAAACTCAAGTTATAGGTTATTCTTTCCATCCTGTTCAGGAAAAATTCAACAGCATGCATGTTAAATATAAGTGAACAATTATGTTTTAAGTTCGACCATACACAGCTAGGTCTTACATTACCATATTCCACCCTTCTAAATGATGATTTTTATGCCCCAAAAGGTATCCAAAACAAACCATACAAGTTTCTACATTATTCTATATCAAACACACACATTAAGCCACCATTATTATACACAACATCCTTTATACCAATTCATAGCCACCAATTCACACATCCATCACACAACCTTCTTCTCATTGTCATTTCATCGAACAACTTTCATGCTTGCTGTCTTGCAATAGCTAGAATTTTCTCTTCATAGCCAAATATAATCCATACAATTTTTCACACATAATTATGTCAACAATCATGATTATAATAATATCATCACTTTCTCACCATCATCAACACATCTATACATCTCTTTAACATTAACCACTAAATTTACATTTGTTGCAAAAAATATAAACAATTTTTCTTACCTTTAACTTATGTTGAAAGCTTGAAAAAGATCTCCCAAGTTTATTCTTCTGCTTTGTTACATGATTCTCCTTCTTTTCCTTTCATTTTTTGACTTGATTTTTGTCAAGCTTCCTTTGCTTCTTCCCTTCTTATAGTTCGGCCAAAAGAGAGATGAGAAACTTTTATAATTTTTTTTTGTGTAAAATATTCTTGAAAATTTTATTAACCCCAAAAATTTTAGGTTAATTAAGACTTTGGACTAAACTTTCTATTAGGAAAAGTTTTTTTTTCTTCTAATCGTCATTATTTTGATTTAACTATTATACCAACTTTTGACTGTGATAATTCTCCCTCCCCCCTTAAAATGATTCGTCATCGAATCTAATTAATTTAAAGACAAACATATATCGTCATCCTCAAACAACTGGGAAAACTACTTCCTTATAACCTCTTCAGGATCTCAAGTGGCCTCTTGTTTCTTATGATATTGTTAAACTACTTTAATTGATAGAATCCACCTGGATCTCAGCTTTCTGATTCCTCTATCAATAATGGCCACTAGCTTCTCCAAGTATGTTAGATCTTGACTAATATTAACTATTTCAGGCTCTAAGACATGTGATTCATCATATAGATACTTTGTAACATCGATACATGGACCACATGATGTATTCTGTCCATATTAGGTGGGAGTGCAAGCTCATAAGCTCTGTTTCCAACTTTGTCCAAGACCTGTAATAGACCGATGTATCTAGGATTGAGCTTGCCTTTCTTACCAAACCTTATTACTCTTTTAAAAGGGAAGATCTTCAGAAATATTAATCTCTCACCTGAAACTCTAAATCTCGTCTCCAATTATCTGTATACGATTTCTAACGGTTCTGAGGTGTCTTCATTCTTTCTTGGTTAATTTACTTTTTTTACCGCATCTTGTACCAAATCAGGTCCTAACAGCTTCTGCTCTCCAGTTTCAAACCATCTAACTAGAGATTTATCTGCACTTTCTTTTATATAGAGCCTCAAATGGAGCCATCTGAATACTTGGTTGATAACTGTTGTTATATGCAAATTCAATCAATGACGTGTTAGTCCTAACTACCTGTAAAATCTATCACACAGGCTCTCAACATATGCTCCAAAATTTGTATGGGTCGTTCTAATTGACCATCGATCTGTGGATGAAAGACAGTGCTAAAGTGAAACTGGGAACCCAATGCTTCTTGGAATGATTGTCAAAACTTGGATGTAAATTAAGAACCTCTGTCAAAGATTATTGAGATAAGTACTCCATGTAATGACACTATCTTATTCAGATACAGTCTGGTACATTGAGCTGCTAAATATATGGATTTTATAGGGAGAAAGTGAGTAGACTTTGTTAACCGATCAACAATAATCCAAATTGAATCATATCCCCTAAAGGTTCATAGAAGCCCTATTACAAAATCTATGGTGATCTTGTCCTACTTTTATTCAGGAATATATAAGCTGTAGAGTACCCCTGCTGGCCTCTGATGTTTTGTTTTCACTTGTTGGCAAGTGAGACATCGAGAAACATACTATACTATATCCTTTTTTATACCTTCCTACCAATAGTTATCCCTAAGATTATAATACATCTTAATGATTCTAGGATGTATGGTATAAGAGGAGGTATGGGCTTTCTCTAACAATGAACGTCTCAATCCTTGGTCTGCAGGCATTACAACCCTATCATGCTTCCTTAAAATGCCATCACTATCTACATAATACTCATTACTATCACTCTGCTCCAAACGGTCTCTAATATGCTGAACGAAAGGATCTACCTCTTATGTAGCTCTAATTCATCTATAAGAGTAGACTTCACCTGAATTTGTGCCAGTAGTGCTCCCTAACTAGTTAACTGAAAAGTCACACCACCTTGAAAACATTTTTGTATCTCTTGAATTGGTTGCCACCTATCCATAGACAAATGAGATACACTCTTTATCGATTTTCTACTCAGGACATCAGCATAACATTCGCCTTGTCTAAGTGATACTAAATAGAGCAGTCATAATCCTTCAGTAACTCAATCCACCTTCTATATCTCAAGTTAAGATCTTTTTTACTTTGGATGTACTTGAGACTCTTGTGATCGATAAAAATCTTAAATGTCTCCCCATATAAATAATATCTCCACATCTTCAGAGCAAATATCATTGTAGCTATTTCTAAGTCATTAGGGGGATAATTTTGCTCATATAACTTCAGCTGCCTGGAAGCATAAGCAATAACTCTTTCTTTCTACATCAATACACAGCCCAAACCCACTCTAGAAGCATTATAATACACTATATATCCACCAGAACTTGAGGGGAGAGCTAAAATAGGAGCTGTGGTCAATCGCTCCTTAAGCTTTTAAAAACTTTTCTCACAGGCATCTAACCATTCAAACTTCACATTCTTTTGTGTCAAACATGTAAACGAAGCAGCTATCCTGGAGAAATTCTCAATAAATCGTCTATAATATCCAGTTAACCCCAAAAAACTTTGAATCTTTGTCATACAGGTAAGTCAATGCCATTTTTGTATAGCCCCAATCTTCTGAGAATCTGCACTAATACCATCCTTTGTCACCATATGACCTAGAAAATTCTCCCTCGAGAGCCAGAATTCACATTTTGAGAACTTATCGTAAAGCTCATGTTCTTACAATGTCTACAACACTCAATACAAATACTCTGAATGCTTCTATTTACTTTTTGAGTACACTATATTATCATTAATGAAAACAATCATAAATTGATCTAGAAATGGCCTAAACATCTTATTCATCAAATCTATAAAGGCTGTAGGGGTATTAGTTAGGCCAAAGGATATCATCAGAAACTCATAATGTCCATATCTATTTTGAATATTGTTTTCAGGATATCTTTCTTTTGTATCTTTAATTGATGATACCTTGATCGAAGATCAATTTTGTAAAAACATTGAGCCCCCTGTAACTGATCAAATAAGTCATCAATCCTCAGTAATTGATATTTATTCTTGATCGTTACCTTGTTTAGCTGCCTATAGTCAGTATATAGTCTAAGAGTTCCATCTTTCTTCTTCATAAATAATATTGTGGCACCCCATAGAGACACGGTGGGACGTATAAAACCCTTATCTAATAAATTATGTAATTGTGCCTTCAGCTTTTTGAGTTCTATTGAGGCCATCTTATATGGAGGAATCAAAATAGTTGTGTGTCTATTATAACATTAATGGACGTGGTAAGCTTGGTAACTCTTCTGAAATACATTTGGGTAATCTCAAACCACTGAAACCTAGTCAATACTCTGGCTCGCAACCTTATCCATCACATATGTTAAATAACCCATACTCTCCTTCTAGAGCAATCTATAGGCATGCATGGCCGAAATCAAGTTATGGGGTGCTTCACTCCTCTCCCCCTAATACACCCTGACTAGCTTGTTTGGAATATGAAAGGTGATGGTCTTCTTCCAATAATTGATAATTGCATGATGTCTGACAATCAATCTATACCTAAAATAACATTAAAACTCAAGATCTTCAACAGTACTAAATCTATATAATACCTATGTCCATAAACAACCACTGGATAGGCTTTTATAACCTGTGTCACCTCTATAGGATCTCCAACAGGAGTGGCTACAACTATAGGTAAATCTAGAGGTTCCGTGTCTCTCCTTAAGCAAGTAACAAAATATGATAAAATAAATGAATGAGTGGCACCTGAATCAAATAACACTCTAGCATACAATAATCTGATTAGAGTTACCTATAACCATAACATTGGATGCCTGTGCATCTTGTGGGGTAAAAGTATAATCTCGATCCTGAGCTATACTGATGGAGGTCTATCCCCCGATCTGTAGTTATCTATCTATGACCTCCCACTATTTAAGGTCTATCAGCGAGTCTTTGTTCTGGTCCTTTCATATCTCGACCAGACTGGGATTATAGTGAAACTGTTGGCACCTGATAATTCCTCTTCAGATGTCCCAATTTTCCAAAATAATAACACTATTTAGTCCTCAATCGACAGTGGCCCCTATACATCTTCCCACAAGTACGGTATACTGGTGCACTGGAGGGTAGCTAGACCATTGATGGTGTGGATACATCTCAAGATATAGTACTTTGAGCTAGCCTACAATTAGAATCCATGCATGTCAAACCCCTATCATGATAGGTAGTAGAATGAGGGGTCGATGCCTTCTGTTGTCAATGGGTCCCCTTTGTCGTTGCCTATCACCACCCTTTGACCTTGGCCTCTTTGAGACACTCTCTCTGCCTGTCTCTCTCAAACTTGTGCCTTGAACCTGAGAGCGGCATCCAAAACTTGAGGATAGGTGGTCGTCTCTATAAAATGGATCGATCTAAATAAAAAATCTCGGAGGCCATAAACAAACTACTTTACTTTCATCTCTTCAGTACTAATCAGATGCAAAGCGAACCTCGACAACCGTGTAAATTGTATGTCATACTCTGCTTGTAAAACTGTATTATGAGCATATTAATAAATCCCTCAAGAGTCTCTGTGCATGATACCATGTTTAGATTATGCACGAGAGGGTATAAAACTTGAAAATGTGTTTTGAACAAGATTATGGTGTGGGATAGGAGTCTTTAAGAAAGACCTGAATTTTTGACCCCAAAATCATCTCTAATTAAAAAAAGTTCCTATTATTTTTGTAGATCTCAGAGAGATATTTTCGATGATATATTATAGGTTTCGTGTCGATATCCGAGTCAAAAGTTATAGCCATTCGAAGTAATAGTCCTCGAAAAGAGGACCAGAAGCAAAGGTATTGATACATTTAGGGAAACGTATCGATACGTTTGGGGTAAGA
This sequence comes from Trichilia minutiflora, assembly GCA_035590515.1. Classification (NCBI taxonomy): domain Eukaryota; kingdom Viridiplantae; phylum Streptophyta; class Magnoliopsida; order Sapindales; family Meliaceae; genus Trichilia; species Trichilia minutiflora. Next base: position 12,713 of record JAVXUL010116353.1, read on the forward strand.
CCAAACGTATTGATACCTTTGGAGAAGGGTATCGACACCTTTCAGAGTTGAGGGCCAAACGTATCGATATGTTGAAGGTATATTGAATAGTAAACAGTGCCAAACGTATCGATACCTTGACAAAGGTATCGACACCCTGATGACGGAGATGAAGTCTGCTTGCGATAAAATGTGTCGATACGTTGGAAAAGATATCGACACCTTGCAGGCTTGTAAACAGTATTTTAACCAAACGTATCGATACATTGGGGCAAACGTATCGATACATTGCAGGCAAAATGCCAAAGGTATCGATACATTTTCAAACGTATCGACACCTTTGAGTGATTTCATAGCCTATTTATGCAGAGGCAGGGATTGTCTTTTTTATTTTGGTTTCTTTGCTTTCTATCTATTTAAAATAGGAGAAAACACTCTCTCTCACCATTAATACTGATCTCCTCTATTTCTCAATCAAATTTCGTCATTTCAATTCCTATGAACTGAGAATCAACACCAGAACTTAGAAATCTCCTTTGATCGGAGTTCTACCCGTTAGATCGTGAGGATTCGTGAGGAGAAGAGGTACGATAAACAATAGCTGAAGAGAGATTCAAGGCAAAAAAGGACTCTAAGCTCACCTACCAGTTCGAGTAAGCTTGTTCTTCAGTTTTTCTCTCTTATATGAGCTATCATTTCACGTAGATATAATAATATATAGCTCAGTTATTCTAAAAATTAGAGATTTTTTAATTTATCATTTGTATCAATAAATTAGAGGGCTTTATTAGCTATTGATGTTGAAATAGATGAAAAATGCATGATAGTAGAGTGAGATTTATACTTGGTCATATGTTAGAAAGAGAGAGAGAGAGAGGTGTGAGTATAGTATGAGCATGAATTGCATCATACACGCACTTTGTGATCATGATTTTGAGTTTGTATGTGTTCAGGTGCGACAGTCGAGACGGAAGGATCTCCAGCATAAGGAGGATACGCAGAGGGTTGTTTTTCACCCCAAAATAGTGAGTGAACATGTTCCTTTTTCTTCATCTCTTTTTATGTTATTTTTTGAATAACTATAATGTTAGAGATGATAGCATAAAATATAAATGTGTGTATGTATAACTAAAATGAGGAGGTATTGGATGTATGTTGTGTGGTGGCTGGGAGGGTCCCTTATTTGTGATAGAATAGGTTTGTAATGAAACTTAGATTATTATGAATGTGAGGCCAGAGACCTATTATGCTTATGTTTGTTGATAACGTGAGGTTATGATATTGAGGCCGGAGGCCAATAGCAAATGATATTTTCATATGATATACTGTGGATGTGGCATAATTGTGTATATATAACGACCGGGGTGTCGTGGTTATTATTTGGCCTTGTGTGCCACTATATTTATTTCATTGATTTTAGCCTGGTGAGCCATTGATGTTTATTTACCATATGTATGTCATGTTAATGATTTACATAAGGGTGAGGAATAGCCATATAGCTCGTAGAGAGTGGGTGGAATCCAATAGTCCCAGGATGAGGATTGACCATACAGCTTGTAGAGAGTGGATGGAATTCAATAGACCCAAGAATGTGGATTGTCCATACAGTCCAAGATGGATGGGTGGAATCTACCATATTCAGACTATAGCATGCTAGCTATATATATATATATATTCATGACCACACATCCCAATCAGGGTTGCAGATCAGTTATACAGCTTAGAAGGAGTGGATGAGATCCTATAGACTGAGGGGTTATATGCGTATTTGATTTGTATTGACTTTCACAGTTATATAAATTATACCACATCATATTTGTTTAGGATTTCGAGGAATTTTTGAAATCAGTGTATATATATTCATTTGCTATGTTGTTTTCTTGTCTACTCACTGAGTATTTTTTCAAATACTCACCCCTCACTCCCCATTTCAGGTTAGTGTAGTCGGACGTGGTATAGCATAGCTGAAACGAGACTTCAGCACGGTTTTCAAGTACTCGACTCAGATTTTTACTTTATCATCCACTGAACTAAAAAACATTTGTAAAAAATATTCATGTATTTGGCTTGGTCGAGAATACTTTGTAATGTATTTTGAGAAAATACAGTTGTAATATATGTTTGTTAGAAAATATTCTATTTTATATTATTTTATTTGAAAATGAGTTTGAAAACAGGTATTAATGCCTTGCGGGTCCTAGGAATGCATTCTAGGTGATAGGATGTATTTCACAGACTTGCGAAGATTGTCACGTGGCCGACTAGGGTCGGACGTGATAATTTTCTTAGTATCAGAGCTTTTGGTTTGCGAGTGAGTTATGTTTTCTATTTTTGAATTCTCTCGATTTTGACTATTGAAGATTTTCAAAATTTGATAATTTTAATGAGATTGTGTCAATGGACCATAGATTGAGTCGAGTCAATTATGTTTTATGATTTATATGAATTTTTATGTAGAATATCGCTGCGACCCGAGAGAGGAAGAGATAGACCACAGAGGAAGATGGTGATTAGAGATGAGCAGGAGGCATCATCTCATGTTTTACCATCTACTTTTGAGCAGGAGCAAATTCCTGTGGATCCTCCACCACAGATGCAGAATCCTGAAGGGAATGCTCATTTTCCTTGGTCACACGAGACTTGGAACACATTCATGGTATTTATAAGTGCATAGAATTTAGTGCCAAATCTGAATCAAGTTGAATCATCTCGACTAGTAAAGAAGTTATCCAAGTTGATCAAAGAAATGAGGCAACTTGGAAGTGTCCCTTTCTGTGGAACCAATAATGCTCTAGAAGCAAGTAGATGACTGAGAACGATGCAACAGAATATAGATGATATGGATTTATCAGATGAGCAAAAAGCTGAGAGTGGCTACCAAACTGCTAGAGCAGAGTGCTGTTACTTGGTGGTAGAATATTTTTTTGAGGTTAAGTGCTAAGCCTACCTAGATAGATTTTCAGAGAGCCTTTCAAGAGAAATACTTTACGCAGTTCTACAGTAACAGAAAAGGTATGAGTTTACGAACTTGAGACAGATGGGTAGCACAATAGCTGATTATGAGACTCAGTTGAGATAGTTGGTAGAATTTATTCCAGAACTTGCCACTGAAGAAACCTTGTATGCTAAGTTCGATTAGAGATTAGAGACAGAATGCTAGTGACAGGCAAGTAGAGTTATGAAGAGGTGGTGCAGTTGGCCCTTCGAGTAGAGTCTTTGATTGGGGAAAGAAAGTCCAGGGCTGGATTTCAGAAGAGAAAAGACCTCAGTGTTTCAGTGGGTCAGTCTTCTAAGAAGAGCCGGAGTAGTGGATCTTCGAGTGGCCAATCAATAAGTCCTGGGGTTTCTTCACCTTTTTCCCCTAGAAAGCAGAGATCGTCTCACTTTGATACTTCTACCTTCGGATCAGGGCGATCAGACAGGAAGTTATCCGATAGTAGGCGATGTTCTAACTATAGAAGGTTTCATAGTGGGCCTTGCAGAGTACCTCTCCAGCTCTAGTGCTTTCATTGTGGTCAGATAAGTCACATGAAGAAAGATTGTCCTAGTTTGGGGATAGCAGAGACTAATAGCTCTTAGTTATTTTTTATGATTATATGGCATAATTAATTTTCTAATTTATATTGTTTTTGATAATGCCAAAATAAATAACAAGTAACAAAAATGCATATATCTAATAATTCGAATGAATTTAATTGTTAAATGGACACATATAAGTCAATTGTTCTCTTGGAAAGAGTATATGTTTTTGCAGGTGAGAAAAAGTGAAGAAAGCATCAAGAAAAGCTCACCAAGGCACCAACGTATCGATACATTACTTAAACGTATCGACACATTTTAGTCACAGCTCAAAATCAAAGCCCGAGTTCTAGAACCATTCACAAAATCGTATCGACACCTTTGGTCTGCGCTCAAACATTTCAGAACCTCTTCACAAACGTATTGATACCATAGAAGGCTCTTCAAACGTATCGATACCCTAAAGCCTTGATCAAGCACCCTCTTCACAAACGTATCGATACCCTTGAAAATTCTTTAAACGTATCAATACCCTGAGGCCAGGATCAAGCACCTTAATGACGGACTTCATCTTTTTCACGTCAAAGTGTTTCGATACAAATGGAAAACTTATCGATACCTCCAGGCTGAAAATCTTCAAACGTATCGATACCCTGAGACATGTATCGACACCTTTGCTAAAATCAAGTCTGTAATGGCTAGTTCAGAGACATTAAATGCCACCATTAATAAAGGTAAAAAGGACCGTTGTAAAAAATTTATGGAAGATATATAAACATCAATTTTTAAAGACAACAAGAAGTAGCATTAACATAATGATCTGAGCAAGAAAATACTCTTCTAAAAATCCTTTACTGATTCTCTCATCTTTATTATCTGTATTTAATTTCTAGTGAGAGAAATTATTCATATTGTACATTGACTCTGTAAGAGAGTTGTTGAAAATTAATTATTGTGAATTAATTATGGGTTTCTCTTCACCTGTGATAAGAAGAATCATTGTATTGGGTTTCACTTCACCTATTGAGAAAGAAAGTTGTAATCTATGGTTTCCCTTCACCTGTTCAAAGAAGGTGTTGTACTTGGATTTCTCTTGATCCGTGAAACAAAGATTTAGTGATCCTCTGTAAAACCCGTCCCTTAGCATTGTGGGCATAATAGTAAATCCCTCAAGAGTGTTCGTGCATGTCTTCGTGGATAGATTGT
>JAVXUL010116363.1:0-17416 GCA_035590515.1 Trichilia minutiflora
AATAGTGATTACCTATAGTTAAGAATATTTAAATTCATTATAATTTTTTTTTTGTAAACTTAAACTTAAATATTCATGGGTTCAATGAATAAAATCTCTTTTATTATTTTAAAGATTTAAAGTTCTAATATTTCCCACATTATAATTGAGAAATTTAATTTATATTAATATAATTTTTTAAATAAATTATATTTAATCAATTATTCTTAATAAATAAATTATTTTTTTGAAAAATAATCATATGGTCCTATTATCAAAATTTCCCTCTATTAATAAATATTATTATAATGTTACATCATTCACTAAATAACCCATCATAGGCATGAACATTTATCTTAAGTGGAAGAAACATTATCTAATTTTATGATAACCAAGTTGTCCCCAAAAAGCAAAAAACAAAAAATAGGGGGACTATAAAATAAATATTTGGAATCAATTTCCATTAAAATACCAAACCCAAGGTCATGGGTATTTATTATATTTGGCAAAATTTGATACCATAAACACAATTTATAAAAAGAGAATAATCCAAAATTAGTCCAACCAAAAGAGACTTGACATTATGCCAAACATCAATGATCATCAACCTAATTTTGATAGAGATTTTGCAACCAAAAATAAAAATTATGTTGTAAGGAATCCAAAATTAAAGTTTATAATTTCCACTTTTAGTTTTGTACTACTTCATTATTTGATTGCTTAAACTTTACTTTTAATTTATTTATTTTACTTTTGTTATTGGGGAGAGATTCTTTTTATCTAATATAATATGTATAATTTGGATCCAATTGTTAATGTAGTATATTAAAATTTAGGCATTAAAAAAGTTATTATTATCCTTAAGCATTTAATATATGAGATAAGATGATGCATGATCTTAGATGCTTGTTTGCATTGAAAATACAAATATCAATTAATTTATCTTAATCTTTTATTGTACAAAAGTATAGAGGATAAGTTAATTTTAAAATCATTGATGGATGTAGTATATAGGTGATGGATTGAGTTTGAGATGTGTGATTTAAGCATATGTTTTGGATTTGATTCTAATCAATCATTCATAATTTAAGTGAGATGTTTGGATAATGGTATGCTCAACTAGTATATCTTTATATTAATCGAGCGAGATTCGTTAATCGGGATGAAATTCAAATACTTTAAATTATCTAAAAAAATAAAAGATAATTTTAAACTTAACAATTCTCTTGATATTTAGGTATACATTCAAATTATTTTGCATTTGAATATAATAAAATAAAACTATAGCACAAGTAATAAACTCAATCACTCATGAGTATAGTATGATGGTGATAGATTAAGTATGAAATATATGATTTGGACTTAGTTTTAAATTCGATTCTAGACAGTCATTCATAATTTAAGCGAAATGTCTGAATGATGATATAGTCGGCTAATATTTTTTGAATATTAGTTGATTAAAACACCTGAATGATAGTATACTCAAATAATATTCTTTAAAGATTAATCCAATGAAACTCGTTGATTGAAACGAAATCTGAATACTCTGAGTTATAAAAAAAATAGTAAACTCAAAAATCTATTATTATATTTTAATGGATATTAAAAAATATGTAAGTTGTCTGATAATTTGAGTAATTTTGTTCTTAAAGAGGTACATCAATCCAGTATATAGCTGAACGCCTAAGTAAAAACTGAATACATAAGTTTTTCCTTATTTCAAAAAAAAATGTAATTTATTTATATTACTACTAATCACTTGGTTAAATCTCCAACTTAAAATTTTTTAATTATAACAATGTTATGTAAGCTTATTTGGGTAATTTATTGAAAACAATCGTGTGGGTAATCACTTTTTTTTTTTCTTTTTATTGAAAATTGTGTTAAGCTAGTTTGGTGCTTAAGGTTGATTAAAAATTTTAATTAAGAACATTTTTTAACGTGAACTAACGGTAAATTAGATCTCTCGTATAAGGGTGGGCGTTTGCGGTTTGGATTGGTTTGAGGTAAATTTCAAACCGATCCAAACATTGCGGTTTGAATTTTATACAATCCAAGTTAATCCAATAATATATTACAAACCGCAATCGATCCAAACCGCATTATGCAGTTTGGATCGGTTTGAGTTCGTGGTTTGAACTTTAAACTTAAATTAAAATAATTTGTTAATTTCGATTGAGTCAAAAAATAAAATTTTAAACCTTAGTTTTCTTTCTAACTTAATTTTAAAATGATAATATTAATATTATCATACAATAATATTAAGTATATTTAATATTTATTTAAGCGGTTTGGTTTGGCGGTTTGCGGTTTGGAATTAATCCAATCCATAACCCAAACCGCTAATAGCGGTTTGTAAAATTTCAATCCAGAGATCAATCCAACATAGATTCAAACCGATCCAAACCAATCCAATTAAGCGATTTGGATCGGTTTGGAGCAGATCGGTTTAAATTTGCCCACCCCTATCGATGATTTCGAGCTCTCTTAACTCGATGCCGAGCGCTTTGCTCGATGATTCCGAGCTCTTTAGCTCGATGCCGAGCATTCTGCTCGATGATTCTAAGCTCTTTAGCTCGATACCGCACGCTTCGTCCGATGATCCCGAGCTCTTTAGCTCGATACCGAGCGCTTCGCTCGATGATTCTGAGCTCTTTAGCTCGATGCCGAGCACTTCGCTTGATGATTTTGAGCTCTTTAGCTCGATACCAAGCGCTTCGCTCGATGATCCCGAGCTCTTTAGCTCGATACCGAATATTTCACTCGATGATTCATAGTACCCGCAGACCATTTTGTCCAGGACCAGCTGCCTACATAGCCTGATGCTCTGATTCCGGGATGGGATATGTGGACCTTTGCCTGTCGGGATTGGTTATACGGACCTTTGCCCGATGTATAGATTCCGGGACTAGTTGCACGGACCTTTACCCTCTGGGACTGGTTACGTACCTGTTTGCCCGATGCAACAATTCTGAGATTGGGTCAGCTATGCCTGGGGGCTCAGAGAGGGCACTGAATGTGCGAACTTGGGGACAAGTCATACGTACCCCTTTGCTCGATGTACGGATCCCGAGCTCTTTAGCTCGATGCCGAGCATTCCACTCGATGATTCCGAGCTCTTCGGCTCGATGCTGAGCGTTTCGCTCAATGATTCTGAGCTCTTTCGCTCGATGTTTCTGAGCTTATTCGCTCGATGCCGAGCTTACACGCTCGAGGTTTCGGAGCTCTTTCGCTCCTTGTTTTTGAGCTCATTCGGTCGATGCCGATCTTACACGCTTGAGATTTCAGAGCTCCCTCGCTCCTTGTTTTCGAGCTCTTCAGCTCGATACCGAGCTTACACACTTGATGATTTAGAGCTCTCTCGCTACTTGTTTCCGAGCTCTTCAGCTCGATGCCGCCGAGCTTAAGCACTCGATGATTCGGATCTCTCTTGCTCCTTATTTCCGTGCTCTTCAGCTCGATGCTGAGCTTACGTGCTCGATGATTTGGAGCTCTCTTGCTCCATGTTTTCGAGCCGGCTTACGCGCTCAAGGTTTCGGAGCTCCCTCGCTTATATTTTCGAGCTCTTCATCTCAATGCCGAGCTTACGCACTCGATGATTATATTCCCGAGCTTATTCGCTCGATGCCGAGCTTACGCGCTCGATGATTCAGAGCTCTTTCGCTCTATGTTTTTGAGCCGTCTTAGCTCGATGCCGAGCTTACATGCTCGAGGGTTTTCTGCTTTCTTATGTTTTTGAGCTTGTGCGCTCGATGCCGAGCTTACGCGCTCGATGATTCGGAGCTCTCTCGCTCCATGTTTCCAAGCTGTCTTAGCTCGATGCCGAGCTCACATGCTCGAGGGTTTTCTGCTTTCTTATATTTTCAAGCTTATGCGCTCGATGTCGAGCTTACGCGCTCGATGATTCAGAGCTCTTTCACTTCATGTTTCCGAGCTTGTGCGCTCGATGCCGAGCTTACGCGCTCGATGATTCGGAGCTCTCTCACTCCATGTTTTCGAGCCGTCTTAGCTCGATGCTGAGCTTACATGCTTGAGGGTTTTCTGCTTTCTTATGTTTTCAAGCTTGTGCGCTCGATGCCGAGCTTACGCGCTCGATGATTCGGAGCTCTCTCGCTCCATGTTTCTGAGCTCTTCAGCTCGATGCCGAGCTTACGCGCTCTAGGATTCGGAGCTTTCTCGTTCCATATTTTCGAGCTTATTCGCTCGATGCCGAGCTTATGCGCTCAAGGTTTCGGAGCTTTCTTGCTCCTTGTTTTCGAGCTTATTCGCTTGATGCCGAGCTTACGCGTTCGAGGTTTCGGAGCTCTCGCTCCTTGTTTTCGAGCTTATTTGCTCGATGCCGAGCTTACGCGCTTGAGGTTTTGGAGCTCTCTCGCTCCTTGTTTTTGAGCTTATTCGCTCGATGCCGAGCTCACGGCCTCGATGGCTCTGGATTCTCCTACTCTGTGGTACCGAGCTTACGCACTCGATGATTCTGAGTTTGCCCGTTCGGTGATGTCAAGATTCCGTACAGAGCATCTGTTCCTATGAGAGGCCTGCACAGACTATAATTTTCAATAAAATTATATTTTACTGAAAACTGAGGGACTTAGTGTTGGTGCATTTTAGTGTGGCCCAACCCACGGGCCCAAGCCCACCTCCATGTCCTTGTCCAAGCCCATCATACAGAGGTGCTGTTACCCAGATGGACTCTCCGACACAACGTCTTCTCGAGCTGCTGGTTACATCATCGGAGAGACGGTCAAAATGCCTCGGACATTCTGCCCGAATCTACTGCTCAAAGAACCTCCAACGATTCATCCACGGCTAGCTCGCAGTCGGACTCGCGGACACTCGGAGTATACTAGTCTCCACCATTCTACCACTTGACGAAGTCGAGGCTACCACCCGCTGTGTGAAGGCCTCCCGGGAACCAGAGGATTTCATTCTCGGGAGAACTGGAAGCTTCACTCGGAGATACAGACACTCGAACATTCAGGGGTGACGTGACAGGCGTATCATAATGGTGGGACCCTATGCATTTATTACAGCCGCTCTATGCTCCCTTAAGCTGTCATACTACCAGTCTAGCCTGTCAGCTCACCATCTCCTCTATATTATCACCATCCCTTCCCGTCAAAAAGAACTACGTGTGACTTGATCCCCCCACCAAAAGAATCAAGAGAGAGAAGCACCGATGATCCAGAAGAGAGAGATAGACAGAAGAACCAGAAGGAAGAAAAGGAGAAAAGAGAGAGGAAAGGGGGGTGCATAGGCAGCTTAGGTCTCTCCCAAGTCCAGTCACAAACACACCCAAAACCGATCAACTACCGCACCTCCGCCGTGAGTGTGGTTCGGTGTGTGTTTTGCAGCCTCAAGTTCAAGGACAAGAAGAAGAAAAAATCTGCTGGTGTAGGAAAAGTCGTTGTGACTTTATCTTGCATCAACAACTTATAATAATAAATTATAATTGAAATTAATATAACACATTAGTAATTTAGTACATTATGTATATATTATATTATTTATGTGTTTATATTATATTATTATTTATTATACATGTATAACAGTATTATAATTTATAATTCATGTATATAATATTAATAATAATAAGTATATTAGTCTTATTAGATATTAAATTATTGATATTATTTTTATATTTTATATTTTTATTTATAGGATATTATTAGTTTAAAAATATTAATAAAATATAAAATGTAAAAGAAATTTATGAATTATCTTTATGATATCAAAACTTAAAATAAAAATGTAAATTTAATAATATGATTATAATTTATAAATTATATTTTCTAATTAGAAACATTAATAATTGTATTTAAAAAAATTTAAAATTATAAATTTAATAATTAATAATAATAGATTAATTTTTAACTGTTGGATTTGAAGTGATGAATTTAAATAAGACCGTCGGATCAAAAATTTTAAATTTTATGAATTTGAATTTTCTTAACCGTTGGATTTACATACCAAAGTTTAGACCAATTTAAATCGTCCGATATTCGCCATTCTGACCATAGGATTGACTTGGATTGTAGATAATATATAGCCGTTGGATAGAATTAATTTTGTCCGTTGGATTGATCTCTGGATTTTAATGAATTTTGACTGTTAGATTAATCAATTATTACCGTTGGATTATGTGTGGCTGATTTATGGCCATTGGATCAAATCTGTCCTAGGATTCAGACCTCTCGGGATTTTCAAAAATTATGACCGTTGGATTGAAGCCATTTCGAGATTTGGAACAAATCTAAGCCATTAGATTGAATCAATTTGGTCCGTTGGATAACCTTGGGATTATAGCAAATAATACTAATCGTTGGATATATTTGAATTAAAAAACAATTTCAACCATCTGATTGAATCTAGGATTAAAGTGTATTGTTTTTAACTGTTGGATCTGACTATATAAATGTAATTTTTCCTAAACCCTAACCCTAATTTCATTTTACAGTCTCTCTTCGTCTCTCTGTCTCTCTCGTTCTGTTGTTTTCTTAACTTGTCTCTTAGTGTATTTGAAGGAATTTTACTTGTTAATCTTTTCGATTCTTCGATTCTCAAAGATCCTTACCGTATGACCATATCTGTGGTGAGTTTTTATTTTTTATTTTCTGTCTTATTTTTAATTTTTCGTTCGAAACTTTGAATTATTAATGATATTTGTGTTTTTGTATGACTAATGACTGCAAGAAAATCTTTGGTTTTTTATTTTTCCTTATGTGAAGCTTCTGAACAACTGAAGTTGAACGAACCAGATTTGTTGTTTGCTTGGCTTCGTGGATTCGTTCTATGTATTCTATAACGTGTTCGAACTCTTGATCTAAGTTAGTTTTTATTTTTTAAGTTTTCATATACGAATCTTAAAATATACATGATGCTTCTGTTTCTGATTTGTGTTTTGTATGATCAATAACTCTCTGTTTTGTTTGATTTCCTTTATCTAAAACTAAATAAACCCTCATCAGATCTGTTGTTTGCTTGCCTTTGTGGATTCGTTCTCTGTAGTGTGTTTGAACTCTTGATCTATGTTAGTTTTTAACTTTTTCATACACGAATCTTAAAATGATTATAATCTTTCTGTTTCTGATTTGTGTTTTGCATGACTAGTAACTCTCTGTGGTGAGTTTGATTTTCTTTATATGAAGCTGAATAAACCCTAATCAGATCTGTTCTTTGCTTGACTTCGTGGATTCGTTCTCAATATGAACTCTTGATTTAGGTTTTTTTTTTTAAGTTGTCATACACGAATCTTAAAATGTTTATAAATTCTCTATGACTGATTTGTGTTCTGTTTGAGGATAAACTCTCCTGTCATCCTGTTTTGTTTGATTTGCCTTATCTGAAGTTGAAGGTCAACGAACCAGATCTATTTTTGGATTTAATTTATGGATTCATGAAGATCCTTGTCCTCTGTCCTCTGTGTATTAATTAATATGGTATATAGGCTGAAAACTGATAATCAGGCCCCAAAAACTGTAATCCTGTGTTCCTCCCACAAAAGAAAAAGGGTTCAATGACAGGCTAACTTTCTGTGACAATGCCACGTACCGTATTATTTAATTCACTGGGATTGTTTGATACTTTGATTAACATGCTCTCTGAATTGTGTGTGCTGTGTATTCTGTCCTGTTTGAATATGCATGTGAAGTTGAATGTACATGATGCTTCTGTTCTGTTCTAAGTTATGAATATGTGTTTGTCCTCTGTGTATTAATGAATATGGTATATACGCTGGAAACTGATAACCAGGCCCCAAAAACTGCAATCCTGTGTTCCTCCCACAAAGGGGAAATGGTTCAGTAACAGGTTAATTTTCTGCGATAATACTACGTACCATATTATTTAATTCACTGGGATTGTTTGATACTTTGATTAACATACTCTATGAATTATGTGTGCTGTGTATTCTGTCCTATTTGAATATGCATGTGAAGTTGAATGTACATGATGCTTCTGTTCTGTTCTAAGTTATGAATATGTGACTGCGCTCTGTTATGTTCTAAGTTATGAATATGTAACTGTGCTCTGTGTATTGATTAATGTGGTATATAGGCTGGAAATTGATAACCAGGCCCCAAAAACTGCAATCCTGTGTTCCTCCCACAAAGGGGAAAGGGTTCAGTGACACGATAACTTTCTGTGACAATGCCATGTACATCATTATTTAATTCACTGGGATTGTTTGATTAACATGCTCTCTGAATTGTGTGTGCTGTGTATTTTATCCTGTATTAATATGCATGTGAAGTTGAATGTACATGATACTTGAATTTTACTTTTGTTTTCAATGATTATTGATTAATATGTTGCTTCTATTTTATAAATGTGTATTCTATTGTTCATATTTTGTGTTAGTAATGCTTCAATCCAACGGCCAGAAATTGTTCAATTCATCCATATCATTAGTTGGTAGTATCCGTTCCTAGTAAATAACAAGTGAGGTATTCTAAAATACCTTTATTTGTTATTAAAGAAAGGGCTACGGTCTGTCTTTGTTTGCCTAACCTATAATGTTGTTAACTTGATTAAATTCTGTTATTTTATTGATTGTTATCAATCTTATTAAATGTTTTCCTGTCCTGATGATTGTTTTTTCAATTGTTTATTTTACACCCTGGATTGATGACACAGCTTCTGTATCTGTCTGTTTCCTTGCGATTACAGCTATTGTGATTAAAAAGTAAGTACAGGTAAATATAATATATTATATTCTACAAGAAACAGAAAGGGTGCTAGACGAGATGCACCAGAGAACTTGTGACAATCACAGTGGAAGCAGGAGTCTTGTCCATCGAGTGCTCAGGCAGAGGTATTACTAGCCATCCATGAGCGAAGATGCCTACCAACTGGTGCAGTGGTGCCACGCTTGTCAGGTATATGTAAACATCCCCCGGCAATCTTCAAAAAATCTGACCACCTGGTTAAACCCTTGACCTTTCGCACAATAGGGCTTGGACCTGATAAGACCCTTTTCTACCACTAAGACACAAGCCAAGTACGCCATTATGGCCATTGACTACTTCACCAAATGGGTAGAAGCAGAACCTTTGTCCAAGATCACTGAGAAGAACACTATCGCTTTCATCTGTAAAAATATTTTCTATCGATATGGCGTCCCCAACGTCTTGATTGCCGACAACAGGAAGCAGTTTGATAATAAGGGAATGGAAAAATTCTACAGCGATTGGAATATTGATCTAAGGTTAGCATCCCCGGTTTATCGAAGACCAATGGTCAGGCAGTCAACAAGACCATCAAAAAGTTGCTCAAGAAGAAGTTGGGTGAGAGAAAAAGAGTTTGGACAAACAAACTTTCAAAAGTTCTGTGGGCCTATCGGATCACCGTAAAGGTGGCCACAGGTCCCAACCAAAATGAACATTCCCATTTTTTGCACCTTTCGTTACAGTGAAAAGAGAATGAGCAAGTCATGCGCCTTAAATCAGATTTTTGAGAGAAAGCCAGGGATTGTGCCTTAATTAGGAAAGCTGTCCACCAACAAAAGGCATCCCGATCCTATAATTGTAGGGTACGATCTCGTTCTTTTAGGGGAAGTGATCTTGTCCTAAGAAGAATCACCCTCAAGACCCGAGAAACATCGAAAGGATCCCTGAGAGCTAATTGGGAAGGACCATGTCAAGTGGTCGAGACAATCAGATCAGGAACATACAAATTGGCTTGACTAGATGGCGGCGTCTTGAGTAAAGCCTGGCACGCAGAGATGCTGAAGAAATATTATCCTTGAGAGAATTCTTCCTCAGGTTGGTCAGTCGAAGCTTGTAACACTCAATTGTAAAATTCATTTTCCTTATGAATAAAAGTGAAGTGTTCAAGTATTCTTCTTAGCATATCTTTACTTCACTTATTATGTAAATCTAAGGTTAAGGTTGACTATAAAACCCTAAAATCCCTTAACACTTAGTCATATGTATGAAAGCCTATCTGTCCCAGATATTATAAGCGCTTAAGCCCAATCAGACATCCTTTGTGATTAAGTCCTGATTCATACTAAGGTGTAGTAAATCCTGATTAGATAAGGTATATTGAAGGCTTATCTATCCCAGGTATCATAAGCCTTTAGGCCCAATCAGGCATCCTTTGTGATTAAGTCCTTATTCGTACTAAGGCGTAGTAAACCCTTATCAGGTAAGGTATGTTAAAAGCCTATCTGTCCTAGGTATCATAAGCCCTTAGGCCCAATCAAGCATCCTTTATGATTAAGTCTTGATTCATACTAAGACGTAGTAAACCCTAGTCGGGTAAGGTATGTTGAAGGCCTATCCGTCCTAAGTATCATAAGCTCTTAGGCCCAATCAAACATCCTTGGTGATTAAGTCCTGATTCGTACTAAGACATAGTAAACTCTGGTCAGATAAGGTATGTTGAAGGTCTATCCGTCCCAGGTATCATAAGCCCTTAGGCCCAATCAAGCATCCTTTGTGATTAAGTTCTGGTTCGTACTAAGGCATAGTAAACCCTAGTCGGGTAAGGTATATTGAAGGTCTATCCGTCTCAGGTATTATAAGCCCTTAAGCCCAATCAGGTATCCTTTATAATTAAGTCTTTATTCGTACTAAGGCGTAGTAAATCCTGATCGGGTAAGGTATGTTGAAGGTCTATCCGTCCCAGGTATCATAAGCCTTTAGGACCAATCAGGCATCCTTTGAGATTAAGTCCTGATTCGTACTAAGGTGTAGTAAACCCTGATCAGGTAAGGTATGTTGAAGGCCTATCCGTCCCAGGTATCATAAGCTCTTAGGTCCAATCAGGCATCCTTTGTAATTTAAGTCCTGGTTCGTACTAAGACGTAGTAAACCCTGGCCAAATAAGGTATGTTAGAGGCCTATCCGTCCCAGGTATCATAAGCCCTCAGGCCTAATCAGACATCTTGTGTGATTAAGTCCTGGTTCGTATTAAAGTATAGTAAACCCTGGTCGAGTCAGGTATATTGAAGACTTTTGAAGATCCTCAATAATGCCCCCTCCCTGTTTTGAAAGGACACTTGACCCCGAAAAATCAACAATCATTTTATAAAGGAAAAAAGAAAAAGGAAGCTCGTGAAGTGTGGAATTTCAATGTCTATCTCTCTATTAAAATGAATAAAAGTGTACATGTATCATCTATACATATAATAAGAAAGAGAAAATACAGATACAGTGGGGTCAAAAAAAATTTCAAATCTTACAAAAAATATTCTAAGTCCTAAAAACCTACTAGAGAGTCACCTTCTTTACTCTGATAGATCTACCACTTGATTTTCGACCTGGGGTGTAAGGGCAACATCTTCATTTCCTTGGCCAGGGGTGGGGACAGGGACAACTTCCTCAAGATTTTCCTGGGGAGTGGGGGCCTCTTTTTTCTCATCAGTCGGGTCCCTTTTTTCAGCAGCCTCTATCGTCTCTTAGGTCAAAATCTCAGGGATGTCCCAGTGTAGTTGATCGAAGAGCTACCTCAGATCTAACTGCGGGTGCTCTTAGAGAAAAAGATGGATGGTCAGATCAACGCCCATATTTACTCCTGCACCATTCTGGGCCTCGAGTTGGGAGGATACTGCCCGTAACTCTTAAGACTGCTCATTGATGCAGTGCTGCAAGGTTCTGTTCGCTTCCTCCAAGGACTTGCACTCTTCTCGGGCACCCTTGAGCCTCCCTTCCATTTCCTCATAATGGATGGCAATTATGAAGTTTTGTTCTTTCAGCTCGGCGTTCTCATCTCTCATAGCCTGATAGATGTCGTTCACTTTCTGGAATCGACCTTCAGCTGTCTACCTGGCCTTCTCAACTTCTACTTTCTCTTTTTCTAGCACTGGGACCCGGGCCTCAACCTTAAATAACCTTTCTTTATAGGTCATCTCCTCATGAACCCATTCGGATTTCTCCAAGAGAAGCTGAGACTTCTCCTCCTCCAAGCCAGATCTTGGCCATTAGCTCCTCCCTCTCCTTGAAGGCGCTCTCCCAGGCCAAGGACAGGGCTTCCTGAGCTTTCTTCTCCAGTTTCTTCACCGTGTCAAAAGCCCTTTGCCTGACCTGGATAGCTTCTTGGAAGTCTCCAGCGAACATGTCCAAGATGAAGGCACTCTGCGTAAAAAAGACACTGGTCAAACGAGGGGGTTACTAACTAGAGCTGGGATTTTTGAAGCGAGGATAATACTCAACCGATGGGCATGAAAGCTCATGGATTCGAGCGCTTCATCAGGAGACATGTTCCCAATCTCCTTTCTTTTTTCAGGAGAAACTGCTTCCCTGCGCCTGTTCAACAGAGAAAGCAGATGCCCAAAAGTTTCCCGCTTATCTTCAAGAAAATTTTTCACCTCCATGCCAATCGAATCCCCTGCTGCCTCGATTCTCGGGGGAAAGGGGTCATCAATTGTAAAGAGAGGTGGGTCCTCCTGGCCCTGCTCCCAATACTCGCTTACCCCGATCTCCTAGGTCTTATCAGCTCCTAGGGTTTTCCTAGGGCCAACTACCCCTCTTGTATCTTGCCCAGGGACCTGGGTGGCTACAGCGCCATCCTCAATCACCGGGATAGTTTCGGGCACATGATCTACAGGGCAAGGAAGAGAAACGATTTTCTTCCCCTTCTTCCTCGTATTTTCCTGATCTTCCTCCAAGGGCCTCTTGCCCTTGTCTTTTACCTGGGACGAGCCAGTCTTGGAGGAGTCCTTTTCTGACTCGTCACTAGGCAACTCCTTGAAGGAGATACCCTTCTGTTTGGGGGCTTCCGTCCTTTTGGCATCGCCTTTCATGGGTCCCTTGCCCTTAACAATAGGGATCTTTTGTTTGGGGTCAGCCGACTCTACCCCTTGTGAACCCTACCTTGACAGCAGCCCCAATAACACATTGACTGTTTTTTGTTTCCTATCTGCTGTCATACTCTTCGTACCTGTAACTGGATAAAGATAGGTAAAGAAATCAGATAAATTCAAAAAAAGAAGGAAATTTACCCGATTACATGCATCGAAATAGCACTAAAGGTTTTCTACCTTTGTTCCTGTGAGTTTTTATTTTTGTCAACTCATTTCTGGTTGTCACTTTCGGTACCAGCCCAAATTTCACCTGAGCATCTGCGCTCAGAATAGTTTTGACGTCACAGGGAACCAGAGACTCCACCTTGTTAACCACATCAATCGAAATCCTCGATTGTTCCCTGCTGATTTCTGCACAGAAAGAGGTCAGTTAAAATTTTTTTTATTTCTTTCTTTTGATAAGCAAAAATTTTTAGAGTTTTTAGCTTGTTATACCTAGCTCCCGAAAAGTTGTATGAATGGCCTCCTAAGGAGATCACGTCCATTTATCGCTGACCATAAACCAACGGTCCTTCCAGTCTTTATTACAGGAAGGACTCCCCTTTATCTTTTATTAAAATCCTGGACGGATTTACAAATAATACCACCTCGGATATTGGCTGATATTTTTCTTGAGAGTGTAAAAATGCAGCACCTCATCCAGGGTGGGGGCAGGGGACTTCACTTTAGCCTTCAACACAAACAGGCCCCCCAAAACCCTCTAACTATTTAGGGTCAGTTGGTAGAGGGAATGCCGAAAGCCTTGAACATTCACGTAAAGTATGACTAGAGGAAAAATCGAACTCCTAATAATAAGTACTCCTCATTAAAAGCGACCTCTCCTGATCCTGAGACACTCGGGATTTCTTCTGCCTTAGGGACCCTGAGCCAAAAGTCCGCCTTAGTGATGGTCGAGGGGAACCAATTTGCTTTATTGGGTCCCCTGGACCAGGCTTGCCTGGTGGTATTCCTACCATGCTCCCCCCTCTCTTGGGTAGAGGTTGCAGCATGGGTAGACTCTTTCCAGGAAATAATATATCTTGAGCTTCTCTCACCGGTCATCACTTGTGAAGAGTTTTTAGTGAAAAGTGTGAGAAAAGAATGAAGAACTATGAGAGCAGGAAGCAAAAAGATGTTTTGAAAGCAGAAAAAATCTAAGAAGATAAAGAATTTATGAAAATGACAGGAGAAAGGGAGGTATTTATAGAAGGAGAGGAATAATCCCAGCCATAGATCTAAACGGATAGGGAGTCGCCACGTATCCAAGACCATTAATGCCCCCACAAGGAACGAGGAATCCTCAAATTCCCCAGCAGTGTTTCAATACGTGGCACATTCCCAGCCAAGCATTCAAAAATCATTGAGTACCCGAGGAGCCGCCTTCTTAAGGACAGCTATTGACAAATATGACGCGTCTTTTAACAAAGGCAATTAATGAAGACAGAACGAAGACCCAGGCAGGAGACACGTCATCAATAGTGTAACAGCTATGTTAAAAGAAAGAGAAGGGATCTTAGGGATCGTAAAGCTTCTGTGACACGATAATCGTCTCAGGGACCATGATATTTTCGTGCCACGCTAACGGCCTTAGTGATTGATCACTCTACCAAACGATTGGGCTCACCTGAGCTGGTATTTCTTCTTGGGACGAATCATCTCAGGCATAATTTTCTGGCGCGAGCCTTACTGGTCTCACGTCAGAAATTAGGGGACTGGATGTTTGGGAGAAAAATATAGGGGTGACATGTGGATGCCTTGTCAGCAAGGCATATGCAAGTAGTAAGGGGTAATCCTATACAGTTCCGTCTCAGATACACCCTGTCTCAGGTATCTCTGTGCTCGAGGAATACATAGCACCGGGTAAATTTTGTCTCAGGTATCTCCCTACTTAAGGAATACATGGCTCCGGGTAAATTTGGTCCCAGGAATCCCTCTTCTCAAGGATTCTATAGGGATTCTATGGCCCCAGTGATTTTCGTCCCAGGTAATCAACATCCTAGGAGAATTAATGGGGCCTCAAAATTAGGCGCCACCCACCAAGACTGAAACTTCTTCTCAGGCATGGCGCGTTCATCCACAGCATGACTCAGGCATCCAACAGCATCAACTGAGACAAGTCACCTTCCCGGAGACCCGGATAGCTTCTCAGAGAAATTTGCAGGCAATATCTGATCAGGACAGGAATTCCTACTCAAAGTATCAGCAGACATGTGCCCCCTCCTCCAGCTCAAAAAATGAGAATGGTTGCTGACAGTTGGTTCCTTAAATGCACCTGTCCCATCCTCTAACCTTTTTTTCAGGTGATAGGGCGGTGACGGGCCTGCAAATTCTGCAGATGTGAAAGCATCATTAAAGAAAATCGACTGTACACTGCCCCATGTCAGAAGTCACATCCTTTTCATTCTCCGATGTCAAGTTATATTACTATTCAGAAGAGGGGCTCTATATAAACCAAACTTCTTCAATGGAAAAAGAGTTGGCAGTTTTTTGGTTGATTGGTTGGTTCTAAAAACCAACTAAAGCTACACTTAGAGATTGGAAGAAATTGAGAGAGATTCGGCAGTCTCAATTTTCATCGGTTTTCCTTCATTATCTCCGTTGGGTATTTTCTACACACTTTCTCCCTTTTCAGACCATTTACTCTTTTTTTTCTTGTTGTTTTCGTCGAAAATACATTCCTTTTCTTCCATCGCTTTTTTAACTTAGGCATCAGAGTTTTTCCATCAGAAATCCCTCCCAACGTCACTCTGAGGTGTTTATTTTCTTTTACATGCTTATAAGACAAAGCTCTATCGAAAACAGCCACATCTGCAGTTATTCTTCGATATAAAAATCGTCGTTCGATAAATAGTCGCATTGCTCTCATACCTTATCAATTGGGTCATTTTACGTTGAGTGCGAAGAGTATCCACGAATAATTCTTGTACCAATAAATATATATATTAAAATTTTAATACATGGATATTAATAAATATATTTATTAAAAAATTAAAAATTTAATGAACATTTATTACTACTAAAAGAACAATAATAATTATAAGATAAAATTTAAATATTACATAATTTATAATGATTATTATATTAAATTTTGATCAAATTTTTAATTTTTCTATGAATATATTTATTAATTTCTCAAATTAAAGATATTAAAATTTAAAAAAAAATTAGTGTATATTTATATTAATTTTTGTGCAATTGTTAAATATATAATTTTTGATGTAATGATAAATAATAATATATTTGACTTTAGGGTCTTGAATTTGAATCATTTAAGATAAAATCAGAAGTCAATACGAAATGGGCAGTTTTTAAAAAAGCAGAAATGTAATGGAATATTAGGTAAAAAAAAAAGTAATTTACTCATTTTATAAATTTAATCAGTGGTTATTTTTACTGTTATTTTATTCTTTGCCATTAAATCTCAATTTTAATATCATTTTGATCCGTGAACACTATCGTTATATTAATTCATGGTATTTTATTTACCGTATCCAAGAATTCATCATTATAATATCATTTCTAAATTGAGGAAACCCCTTCTAACTAAAATGGGTCAGTGAATTGTTTAAAAGGCTTTGTACACAATCTATGTAATAACTGTGGATGATGCAGAGGTAGGTAACGTTAACTCATTCTGGAATCTACAGAAACTTTGAAAGGGACAAGAAAGAATGTTAAAACAATGCTTATAAGGGAATTAATTAAAATTCAATTAAAGATATTACAATGTTAAATTTTAAAATTGGATATTTTCGATTGCACACAAATATTTCTCGAAAACCTCAAATCCTTACTGACAACTTGACCAAAGATTATTGAATGATAGTAGTCAGTGGTTAACTTAAAATAGACAAACATGTCCTATTGAAATGACTGACAAAAAAGAGCTACCATGAAGTAGTGGAGAGCTAAAATTTTGTATTGGTCGATTGTAAGGGTTGTTCTCTTCTCATCAAACCCATTTTAGTCATTTCAGAATTTTCTTTGGCATGGACATGGAAATGCTTCTCCTTTACCAAATGACTTCAGAAAAAAAGAAATTATATTGTTCTTAGAATTGTGCTTATATTTATTTGCTAGTAGTTGAGGAATACAATAATTATTTTCTTAAATTGTAAGCTGTATTTGACTTTTATGGATAACTGTTGACAGGTATAATGTAATTTTTGATAGAGATAATTAATAAAGACAGAATGAAGATTAGGATTCTCCCTTATCAACTGACTTTGAATAGTTGAAGGGTCTTGTTCTGAGTCAACAAGACACATGCAGATAGTCAGAGATAATCTTATTTAATTCCGTCTCAGATACACCCAGTCTCAGGTATCTCTCTGTTCAGGGAATATATGGCTCTGGGCAAATTCCGTCCCAGGTATTTCCCTATTCAGGGAATACATGACCCCGGACAAATTTCGCCCCAGGAATCCCTTTTCTCAGGGATTCCATGGCCCCAATGATTTTCGTCCCAGGTAATCAACATCCTAGGAGAATTAATGGCGCCTTAGGATTCTCACCGTCTCAAGCGCCATCAAGACTGAAGCTTCTTCTCAGGCATGGTGCGGTCATCCACAGCGCGCCTCAAACATCCAACAGCATCAATTGAGACAAGTCGTCTTCCTAGAGATCCTAATAACTTCTCAAAGGAATTTGCAGGCA
>JAVXUL010116374.1:0-17414 GCA_035590515.1 Trichilia minutiflora
ATAAGTTTATAACTTATTTTAATTTATATATAATGATTTTTATTTTATTATATTTATAGAAAATATTTATGAAATTTAAAAAATTATATTACTATCATCTTTATTGATATTATATATTTTTATTAATTAATACTATCATATACCACTAATTTATTATTTATATATAATAATTTTAATTTTAATTTATACAAATAATTTATTTAAATTTTATTATAACTTAGTTAATTCTTTTATTATTATAATTTTTAATTTTTAAGTTAAACTAGTTGTAACTTATTTTAATTTATATAAAATAATTTTTATTTTATTATATTTATAGAAAATATTTTTAAAATTAAAAAAATTATGTAAAATATACCTCCGATGATATACATTTTATTAATTAATTAAAAAAATACGATGAGGAGAACATTTCATCCTTAACCTCATAAATTTTTTTACATTGAATTATATTAATATATTATAACAAAAAATAAAAATAAAACAAATTAATTAAGAAAATATTCCAAAGAGGGGGACATTGGGCCTTACCTCATTAAAAATTATAAAATTTAAATCATAATTAACTAATAAATATCGTCATTCTTCGTCTTCTTCATCCCATTTTGTGCTAAAGTAAACTGTAGAGGCTGATTGTTGTTGAAGTTGTTGTAATCTTCCTTCTTCGTTTATCTAATCTATGTACACACATACGCATCTCTAGTACCTCTAGAGGCATTGTATTTTTATGTACATCTAATGTTCGACCGCTTAAACTGAATGCACTTTCTGATAAAACCATCGACACTGGTGGTGTGAGAAAATCTCTTGTCATTCTTGCTAAAATAAGTTATAGCTTCTGATTTTCCTTTCACCAGTTTAAGATATAAAAATTTGCTTCCGGTTCGATAATCGGACCTTGCATATGTATGAAAGTTTGTTGAATGATGATGATGCTCTTCTTGGTCTCTTATTGACTTCTGTGCATGGATTAAAATGGCTACCAAAAATAATTGGGGCTGGGGAGGAGGAAGAAGAACCTTCTTGACCTATAGAAATAGAAGTAGTCTTAATAACTTTTGTAATGGCCCTACATTATGTAGAAATTAAAAAAGTCTAAATCCTATGATTTTTTTATTTAATCGTGAATCCAATGACAAGTAACAAAAATATAATACAAATCATTGATACCTCTCCAAGTATCAGATGTTAACGAAAATAAACAGTTACTTGATTCTAAAGTGGTAATCAAAGTTTGTTTCATCTCCGTAAATTGTTGAAGTGAGTGTGTTCATGCTGTGGTCCTAGGTATTTTTTAAAAGCAGGTTGATGTTGTTGCATCATCTCTATGAAATACGAAGATTCACTTTGTGTGAATGATTGATCATTTACAATCAACCATTAACAAATTGTATCTCTCGATATAATAGGGTTAAATCGAAAAGCATCAGCTACCATCCCACCAGCTGTTTTGATTTGTGTTAGTGTTTGTAAGTTTTCTAAGTGTCCTAAATATTTTTTATCTATATGTCTCTTAAGGGTGCCTAACCCATCTCCTTTTTTATGCAAGTATATTATACCACGAAGTTTGCATCGAGTTTTATCAAGCTCGATATTCTTTTCAAAAATTTGTCACACCTAAGACCTAGGTTGTCTACTTTGACTACTACCAATAGTTGTTGTTTCTGTTGGATTAGCTGTACTATAGGGAGGTTGTTCTTCGAATGAGGGTATTGGGTCATCTATATCATAAGAAAATTCATGTGACCTTTGTGACGAATGATGTGCCATTTTTTCTATTTGAATTCTAACTTCCTAATACAAAAAATTAAATTTAGTTCTAACTTTCTAATGCAAAAAATTAAATTTAATTCTAACCTTTTTAATGCCAAGATTAAATTTAATAACACTAAAATAAATAACAAATTAAAAATAATAATAATAAAAAGTAAATTGAATATAAATTAACACTATGACTAAAATAAATAAAAAACACTATAATAATTTAATAAATAATAAAAACAATAACTTTTAAACTAACAAATAACATTAGAAATAATAATAATAATATAATTAAATTTAATATAACTTAACACTAAAATAAATAATTAAATAAAATAACAAAAATAATAACTTTTAAACTACTACTACTACTAATAATAATAATAAAATTCAACTAGCATAACTTAACACTAAAATAAATAATTAAATAAAATAACAAAAATAATAACTTTTAAACTAATAAATTTAATTAATAATAATAATAATAATAAAATTTAATGCTAACCTTAATACAATATAACGGTTGTAGATCACTAATTTGTTGAAAATTGTAGACACTTGAGAATTTAGGAAGCTTGAAATTGGAGAAGATTGAAAGAGAGAAAATATATATTATATAAATATATTAAAATAATTAAATAATTAAAATAGAAAGAATGGTGGAGGGCGCCGGGGGGGGGCAGTTGCTAGTTTGGTTACCGTTGTAATTGCAATGGTCATGAACCGATGAACGTTGCTATTGCAATGTTTTGGCAGCAGCAGTAGCCGTTATCTTTTTTTTTTAGGGGCAGGTTGAACCGACCCGAACCACTGGTTTAACTTGTTGGTTTAAAATAGTATGAGCCGGATCACCGGTTCTAAAAACTAGAACAAGCACGACCTATATTTATTAACCTGGAACCGAACTGGACTATTTGTACAGTAAAACAGGACCCGACCCGACCCAGCCTATTAGGCACCTTTAGACATAGTCATTTCTGAAGTTTTCACCCAACTAAATGTGAGAGAACATAAATGTTTGTTAATCTCGGTCGACCATGAAGATTGACTAACTTTGAGACTTTGAGCATGACCAAATTCTCACTTAGTATGAAGAACATGAAAGTTTTTTCGTTTCCGTTTACAATTTTGTTGATAAAATTTTAAAAATGTTTGTTTTACATACATAGAGTGAACTAAAAATCATATATCTGGTCATTATTCATAATGAAATGAACAACTTACCTTGTGCATTGAAGATGTGCAAGATGGTGCATCTTCGCCTTCTTTGATACCATTCTCCTTCTACTATGAAAGAAATGAATCGTGAATCATATCGGATAAGGGATTGGAAACTCATAATTTGTTTGACTACTAATGAAGGAAGAAATGCTTACACACTTGTACTCTTGAAATAAAAAGCTATAGGACAATAAGAAACTTTATGGTCATGATATGAAGAGTCAACTAAGAGTTAAGGAAAAAAAACTACTAATGGAGAATTTTTAGATACATTTCTAATTTTTACTCTAATAATATTCTGAGTAACCGAAATATATTTTCTAAATTTCAAAAATATTAATTACAGAATAAATTTTCCCTGGTGTAATTTTATTAAGTATCTGCCTCTAGCAACAATGGAACAAAAATTACTTGTCACATTGATGTTATTCAGATTTTGTCTCACATAAAACTTTAGTTGGTCCGCAACACATGATGAGGATGAAGCCAAAGATAGTCTGGGTCCCTCAAAAGCTTAAAATGCTTTCTGAAAATGTTTCCTAATCAAACTTTCCCCATAAGACAACATCAATGATTTTTGATCATGTAAGCATGTTTGATGAGTCCAACACAAGATTAGGTCTTGCATAATCTTGGAATCCAGCAACGAACTAATATAACCACAGAATGGATTTGGGAAAATTTTACGATATTCAAGTAAAGATATTAAAATAAAAGTTAAGCCTTTTTATTTATAGTGAATTTCTAAGGCTTTGATTAATTACAGCAATGTCCTTAAAACACATAAAGGAAACAAATTCAAACAAGGACAAAAATGAAAATTATGAATACAAAATGTTGAGTTTGGCGCCAAACATATCCAAAATAATTCTCATACGAGTTCGATGCTGTGTCTAGTGTCAAATGTGTTTTGTCCCTATATTCGATGCCGAATACCTCAAGTCGGACGCCAAACGAGCTCTGTCCTCCCCACAAATTCACATCTTCTTGCATTCGACACCAGATATCTCCACAACTAGTACCAAATGCATTATACCTTTGATGCCCATCAATTATCCTCCCTAAAGAAAGAAAAATATATGATTTGTTTTACTCTTTTATAGTTGTTCCCGAGATTTATCATGATCCTACCAATAAGACTATAACATCCCGATCTGATAAGGGCAGAAATTGGCACCGGGGTAAGGGAGCCTAAGTAAGGAGCGACTTCTGGCAGACTTCTAGGATGGCAGGAATGAACTGAATCCCACATCAGAATGGAAGAGAAAGTTACTGGCCTATATATATAGAATTGGAACCAAGTTGTCAACAAGGCCTTTTGGGATGGGTGATGGTTTAACTCCAAGAACTACGTAGTTAAGTGTGCTTGGATGAGAGCAGTACCAAGATGGGTGATCTCTTGGAAAGTTCTCAGGATAACCCATTACCAAGAACAAAATCGTGAGGCCCCAAAAGTTAGGTCAAAGCAGATAATATTGTTGACAGACATGGACCAGGTGTTACAAAGACTATGATCAAAATTTTCTGCTTAATGAAAATAAAAAAAATGAACATGTCATTCTAGAAAAACTCTAGAATAGCAGTATTACAGAGACTTATAGAAATCTATGACATTCACACAGGTTGATTATAAATTACCATGAATACAAACTGTTTGACAAAAGAAAATGAACGCAAATCAATGGAAACTCAGTATCTCAATCAATAAAGCTTTCTTCTTATTTCCTCAACACAAATGTAGATCAATAAAGAAGGCAATAACACTTCAACAGCGTCTATAGGATAAAATATCTAACATGAGATTCAAACTTCAAGCACATATATAAACAAACTTTAGCAATGGAAAATGTAAGCTAATTGAGAAAGTACTACTTACTGATCATGCATGTAATAAATATATATAAACCAATATAAAATAAACCCAATTTTTTTTATCAAAATCAACCATGAGTTTGCAAAGAGTAATGGCTTAAAATCTAACCTGAAAAATAGAGAAGCTTTGTTATAGTTGAGATGAAGACAGTTTTGAGTTTATTAAATGAAAGTTTTGGAAAAAGTCTGTGGAATTTGAAGAAGTTGAATCATACTTTATCAAGTTGTTAGGGTTTATGTAGTATAAATGTCAAAATATGATAAAAATAACAAAATTAATGAAAAATACCTGAACTTTGGTTGAAGATTGATGAAGATCTAACCCTAAATGTGTAACATCTCCAAAAATCAAAACCTTAAGGGTTGGAACAAGGTTGGCCAAATTTGAGAGAGAGAGGGAGACTTAAGAGTTTTTGGAGATTTTTGGCAACTTATGCAATTTTCAAAAGTTAGACCCCTATTTATAAGCATATGATAATTTACTAAATTTTCATAGCCTTTTAACTTAAAGAAAAACGGCTCCCAAAACTTGTCCTACAAGCTTTGTAATAGTAAATGTAAAATTTCACTTAGGTCTCAAAACTTTAAAAATATGATATTTAGGTCCCAAGTCCTGTCAACTAACTTTAACCAAGCCTATTTTAATTTCATTTTCATATCTAACTATGAATAGAATAATTTAACTTACTCTAAGTTACATTCAGGTCAATTTTCAAGCTCTCAAACTTGTTACATCTATTTAACATGTAAACGGTTTACACTTTTCGGTCTAATATTATCTCTGAGGGTATTGACCCTCTTGCAGATAATATTAACTCTCTTGTAGAAAGAACAACATCTAATTATTAGTTGTGAGCTCTTGGGTTCACTATAGACTTAGTTGTGAGCCAGAAATGATTGCATCGTAATTGTTTCGAATAACTTTATTGCTCAACAGCTATAGTTGACATCTAGCAATGTGCTATAGCCCTTAAAATCACAATGAAGAATATTTTCATTGAATCCTTATGTTAGATTGCACATCCTATATAGATGAATTCCTTTTATTCATCTAATCCCAACTAAGTTAGGGTTCACAGGTGCCAAAACCCTAAAACTCATTCATAACTTAGACTAATAGTCAATACAATCTAAACTCATTATCACAAACTCTTTTGTGTGACTTTATAATCTTTGGCCAAAGACTTCATTTTTAGATGTTCACTATTGTCTAAATTGGAGCTTGAATCTAGATCGAGTCAAGGGTACCTTTAATCCTATAAACATCGACCCAACGGATCCCATCTTGACAATCATTCGTATTCTGATATTAATAACACATAAGCAAGTCGGCTTCTGTACAAGACTTGATGAGTCTCGTATATATATACCTTATAAATCATGTGTATCTATAACCAATACTGTCTATGACATCTCAAGTCTGAGGAATAATACCCATATTAGCACAATCGAATAACAAATCATTGACTTCATACATCTGTATGATTTGTCGTATCAGAGTCGTGTTCAAAAATAGTTTTCTAATTGTTAATCTACACTAATACCCTTATAACACAACCCTCGTGTTAGTCACGTCAATATCTTCTCATGATATTCACCAAAGGTATTCGGTGTGCCTACTATATAGTATTGATGCCCAAACAATATCATTTATGTAAGGAATAATTTGATAAACTAATTATCAGCGCAACTCATATGTATACTCTACCCTAGTATGATCAGGAGAGGAAGCAGCATACACATATGAATAATAAACATTTTAATTTATAAATAAATAAATAATATATATTATAAATAGTAACTCAATATTTAATGCCTAAAATTGATGATACGAATGGTTTTAGGGTATAACGAATGGTTTTAGGGTATATTACACTAACAAAAGCTTCCACTTGTACTAAAGTCATTCGCTGTTGTATTTAATATCCATTTTCTCAAAATGATGGTCCAGCTACTTTGGTGGCATCACTTTAGTGAGATAGTCAGCAAAATTTTCTACTGATGGTGTCTTCTAGATTAGTATTTCTCCAACACCAATAAATTCTCTCAAAATGTGATATTTACGCTGAATATGTTTGGATTTTTAGTGAGCTCTAGGTTCCTTATCATGTGCTATCGCACTCGTATTATCATATAACACAATGATGCGATAAGCCATACTATGAACAACACCAAGTTTATATATGAATTTTTACATCAAAACAGCTTCCTTCACCGCTTTTGAAGCAGCAACATACTTAACTTTAGTAGCGGAATCTATTATCGTCATCTATTTGAAACTTCTCCAAGTTATAGTACTTTTATTACATAAAAAAATAAAATCAGATGTAGATTTGTGATCATTTGCATCTGCCTGAAAATTTGAGTCTGTGTACCTATGAATACCCAACTCTTTAGATCCATGACACAGAATCAAATTCTTAGTCCTACTTAGGTACTTAAGGGTTATTTTCACTATCGATCAATGCTTTTCCCTTGGATTGGCTTGATATCTTCTAGTAATAATTATAATATATGATATATCAAGTCTAGTACAAAGCATAGCATACATCAAACTACCAATAGCTGATACATATGGAATGCTATGCATCTGTTGTCGCTTTTTATTGATCTTTGGATCCATGTATTTAGAAAGATGAAGACCTTAATTTAAGAACGCGAGACCTCTTTTAGAGTTCTCCATATTGAACTTTTTTAACATTTTTTCAATATATAGTTTTTGAAACAATCCAATTATCGTTTTTAGTCTATCTCTATAGATCTTAATCTAGAGAATAGAGGTCGATTCTCCTAAATCCTTTATAGAAAAGGTTTCGGATAACCAAACATTGGCCTCTATCATCATGCTTATATTATTTTCCATCACTAATATCTCATCCACACATAATATTAGGAATGTAATCACATGATCCTTTACCCATTTGTAGATACAAGGCTCATCTGGATTTTTGAAAAAGCCAAATTCTTTGACTATCTATCAAATCGAATGTTCCAAACATGAGAGACCCGCTTCAACCTATAAATTGATCGATGTAATTTGCATACCTTATTAGGTTTAGCAAAGGATATAAATCCAACAAGTTGTTTCATGAACAAGTTTTTCTAACATATCCATTGAGAAATGTTGTCTTTACATCCATCTAACAAATCTCATAATCATGAGATACAACTATGGCTAGTAATGTCTTGATGGACTTAATCGTAGCCACTAACAAAAAGGTTTCCTCATAATCTAACTCTTATTTTTGAATATAACCTTTTGAGACAAGCCTAACTTTATAGTTTTTCATCGGTCCATCCTTTTTAATCTTTCTCTTAAAGATTCATTTATAGTCAATAGGAACTATTCCCTCTAAAGGATCAATAAGTGTCCACACTTCTTTCACATGCATGGACTCGATCTCAAATTTTATCAAATTTAGTCATTTTCCCAAATCTTTATCTAGGATTTCCTCTTTATAACTTCTCGGATCATCATCATGGTTTGATTCCCCTACTAGGTAAAATTCAAAATCTTATTCATGAGAAATTCATATCTCTTGTGAAGCTTAGGGACTCTAATGGATCTCCTGTTAGTGTATGTCATAGAAATCATTCGTGTTGTTAGCTTTAGGGCTAATGATCTTATATAAATTTTTAAAATAATATTAAAAGAATGTGTTTTTTATTTACATACATTAGCTACTTCCTTTATTCTTTTATGCAACTGAATAAAGAATATATGTAAATTATCCAGATAAATTCGTTCAAATATTAAATGAAATTATCAAAGTTGTTCCCTACGTACGTGATATTGATTGGGTAATTACATCATATAGTAGGCATACTAGATGCTGCCTAATGATATCATATGATGATATATGTTGGTAGACAATATGGGTATTATCATAAGAGCATTAGTGTGAATTTATAGTTTGTGAACTATTTATTGAACGTGACTAAAATATCAATAAATCATATGATATGTATATAGTCAATGATTTGTCGATAGATTGTAATAGTGTACAATATAATCGTTTGACCTGAGACATCTAAAATCAAATTCTACATGGATGGATATATTTTATATGGTGTATAAGTGCAGGGCTAATCATTTCTTGTACAAGAAGTCAGTTTAAGTATACTTTGTTCATATAGGTGTTCGATTAACAGTTAAGATGGGATCCGTTGGCTCGACATATAGGATTGAGAGTTTTCATTGGCTCTGTTTGAGTTGAATTCCTAAATGAATGTTGATACATTATCCGGAAGATAAGTCTTTGCCTAAAGCAATCATAACATATGATCAACGATTCGCATTGATCTCGAGATAGCATTTTGACATTCCATAAACCCTTACTCAAGTAGGATATGATAACGAAAGGATATTACCCACATATTATGTGTAATCAATGAAAGATTTGATGAAGATGTTTCTTTATCGTCACTTAGGGACTATGACGCATTGCTAGATACTAACCATAGTCGTTGGTCATCAAATTATTCGGAATCAAAATTGTTTAGAATAAGCTCACGGCTAAGTCACAGTAAACCTTCATAATCCACCATAAATCCCTAAGCATTTTTCAATATAAAGAAGAGATAAAATATTATCAAGAGAGGGTTAACACCCTCATGATAATATAGAAGAGGCCTAAACAAACATGTATAAATATTATATATATTTAATATTCTTTAAGGTGTTAAAGAATAGACATAATGATATCTTGATGTAATTTAAAGTAAATTACATACCAAATTTCGTAATAGAGATTATCAAATATATTAAAATATGATTTTAGGATAAAATGATGAAAATTAAATTAAATTATTTAATGTAGTATGAAGTTACCATTTTACCTCTATGTGATACATATTTATAATTTATTGTAAATTATATATTAAAATTTGATAATTGTGAGTATCAAATATATTAAAATATGATTTTAATATAAAATAATAAAATCTAAATTAAAGTTTTATATTTGAATTGAAATTACCATTTTATCCTTATGTATAATGTGATTAAGGGCATTTTGATAATTGTATCATATTTATGGACTTTTAGAAATTCATTATATTAATTAATATGTTTTTTATCTAATTTATTTAATGGTAAATGAGTTAGATAACACTAATATTATTAATGGATAATATTAAAACAAATGACTAAATGTTATTGGATGATATTCATCCATATTTGTTAAATGCTCATTGGTCCACACGGATTTGATCTCATCCTACAAACATACATGTGGTTGTATCACATTCTTTGCCAATTAAATATTATATTTATATGATAAATACATGATTATTTAATTGGAAATGAAAAAGGAAAATATATAAAGAGATATTTTCTTATTTTTCATCAAGAAATTGAAAATAAACATGGGTTTCTTCCTCCTACAAAATTGGGCCACCATGGGAGATGCTAGGAGATGGTGTCAAGTGAAGAGGATCCATGATTTTGGGTCTTGTTCCATGAAAGCATGCTATTTTAGCCTTGGTTCCTTCCATGAAAAGTTTACATTTAAGCATGATTAACCTATAGAAACCTTCAAATGGTATCAGAATATGCTTGGTAGATGGCTTGGATGATTATTTACTTGTGTTTTGGATGAAAACAACAAAGAAAGCAATATGCGTATGTTTCGATCAACATGGGTTTCATGGTGGGAAATTGTTTTCCATCACTTATAAAGTGTTTAGATGATGTGAATGATGATTATGGAACCTTTGGAATGTTGTTTACATGTGATGTAATGAGGAAAATGAGTTTAAAACTCATTAGGAGCCATTTTGTCCATTAGGATGTTAATAGACAATTGTTGCCCATAATGTGTTCCTTTGGTTGTTTTGTTGTTTTCATTGCTGTTGAAATGTTAAAATGGATGTTAAAGTGCTTGAATCCATGTTTTCAAGGTTATGGCCAAGTGTATATATAGATGGAAAAGTGTTTTCATAATGCATGTACATTGGTGTCTTTGGCATTTACAATGAAAAATGATTTTGGTTGGTGGAAATTTGATTTCCATGTTGTCATTGATTTTGGCCATAATTGTTTGTATTTATTTTCATTTACCAAGTAGCCAAAAGTTTGTGTATTTTCTAGATATTGATTTAGAACATTCACATGTTGAATAAATAAATTATATGAATTGATTTATTCATTTGATGAATAAATGACATATTGTGGTAAATTATTTATATGATAAATGAATTTCATTGTTTTGCTTGATAATGCAATATTGATCGCATGAATATAAAATATGTTTTTAAATCGTTTAAATGCATATAAGTAAACTAAAATGCTTTGTTGATGCATTTAATTTTGATTAAAAGCAATAAATATATATATTTTCGATATATGTATTATTCTTTATACATTTAATTAAATGTATGCATATATTTTTATAGTGTATATATACATGTTACACATTTTTTTATATATGTATTTAATACATATTATTTTATGTTTATGTATATTGAAATGTGTAGAAATGTATTTAGATAGAAACAAAACATTAGGTTTACTCACTTATACAATTAGATTTGTTTATAAATATTAGTAATGGTTATTAATAATATTAGTGTGGCACGTTAATGAATTGTTAATAAAATCATGCATTTGTAAGTAATAGCATTTATTCCTAGGATGAATAAATTTTTTTATAATGCTTTCACTGGAATTTTTTTTAAAAAGGGTTTTAAATTGTTTTGAAATTATTTAAAAATATTTTAAATATTTTTGTTAAATAATAATATTTATTTATATGATGAATAAATATTATTTGTGTTTTAGAATGATAAATATTTGGTAACTGGTTTACTAGATATTTATATATTTATGGTTTGGTGAAAATCAAATATTTAATAATTTTCAAATGACTCCTTATAATAATTATTAAATCCTAGCCTCCCATTGTGGATGACAATGAATTCTTTGACATAAATTTGTATCGCAAGATTTCTATTATGTGAGGGGAATTAAATTTGTGTTGTAAAACTCTGTTATGTGATTATTGGGTGCGTATTTTTACCATGACCAAGATTTCTATTATGTGAGGGAGAGATGAAAATAATATTTTAAGAAAGCATAATGGTTTGGGTTTAACTGGCCTAGGGTGCCAATATTTCTATTATGTGAGGCATCTGAAATTAAGGCTGAACAAAGAATTAAATCTTACGTAAAGATATAAAAGAAAATGAGTTTTCTACTTATTAGGGTTAATTGATCAAGATTTTTATTATGTGAGGTTGGTTAATTATGATAAGATCTTGATTCTCCACTAATAATAACAAAATTCTAACAAAAGTTTTGAGTCTTGTTTTAGGGAGTGTAGGATTCAAATTAAATAGTGGAAGCTAATATGATTAGCACACCTCATAATTTTTAAATTGTTTAATTGCTATAATTCAAAACTATTTGAATTTATATAAATCAATTTGTTGATTAATACATTTACCAGATCACTAATAATCTTTTTCTGTGTTATTCCAGTTTCTCAAGAAAAGTGTGATAAACAAATACAAAATTTTTTAAATTTGTTTACGGTGTTCTCCTATAAAATTTTGGACTTTTAACAATTTGACGAGGACAAATTTCAAAATCTAATAAAGAAAATTATTTTCTTTGTGGAAAAAATAGAACATATATTGAGGAATTGCCCTCAGTATCTTAAAGGACTTGTGAAATTAGTAAAAGGTACTTACAGTTATATGATGATTGATGATGAATTAGGTATTATTTTAGATCATCATTTCTGAATATTATATTCAATAGCTATATATCATGCTTGTGTCTCTTTGTAGATAATACTGAACAATTCAGACATTATTGAATTGTTCAGTATTATCTGGTAGAAATATTGTGAGATTAAATTTTGTATTGTATTTAATCTGGTAGAGACATTATCTGTTCAGTATTAAATTCAAAATACATTTATCTAGTAGAGACATTACTGAATTGTTCAGTATTATCTAGTAGAAACATTGTGAGATTAATTTTTGTATTGTATTTTGCTAAAGCCACTGAAAACATCATTTTAATTTCTCTATTATGTAAAGATGGTTATAGTGTACAATTTATTGAATATGAATGTTTAATACATTTTCAAAATATATTAGTGGGTAAAGTTATAAATATAAATGTATTATATCTTTTAGAATTGAGTAACAATTATTCAATAAAATTCATTATGAATAAAAGAATTCATTGTAAATCAAATCCTATAAAATCTCCCTTTAAAGGTAAAGATGAGCGAGCTAAAGAACTATTGAAACTCATACATATGGATATATATGGACCGTTTAGTACCAAAGTCAAAGGAAGATTTGACTACTTTATTACCTTTATCAAAGATATATCACGATATGGATATGTGCATTTAATGAATACAAAATGAAATCCTTCAAAAAGTTCAAGGAATTAAAAAATGAATTAAAGAAATAAACTACAAAAGAGTATTAAAACTGTATGATTGGATTATGGATATGAATATTTAGTACAAAGTTTCAAGAATTCTTAATATTTAATTGGTAGTTTTTCCCCACTTGTTCTTTCTTTTATACCATAGATGTATGGTGTCAAGGAAAGAAGGATTCGTACCTTATTGGATATGGTGCGATCAATGGTAAGTTTCATAAATTTGTCAATTTATTTATGAGAATATGCCATACTTTCTGCTGTACATATCTTGAATAAGTCCCGTCAAAATCAGTTTAAAAGACTTCGTATGAGATATGGATTGGAAAGAAACCTAGTCTCAGTTATATGAGAATACGAAGTTATTTAGCTTATGTTAAGGTTAACTCTGATAAGCTGGGTATGAAATCAAAAAAGGGCGATTCATTGGATATCCTAAAGATTGTTTAGGATATTATTTTTCTTCTATTCTAATCAACATATTTCTATCAATAAAAATGAACACTTCTTAGAAGAAGATGGTACAAGAAGACAAATGCACACTTGAACTCAAGAAAGAGTCCTTAGAAGCTTAATCCGATGATACTGAGGTTAGACCGTCCAATCAACAAACCTCAGTTCCAGCTTACATTTCAACTAGAAAATCCTCTAGAGTATCACGACTTTTAGAGCGAGATGTCGATCATCATAATAATCCTAGGAGTTATGAGAAAGCAATCCTGGATAGAGATTTAGGTAGATGACTAGAGGTGATGGATTCTAAGATACAATCTATATATACCAATCAATTCTGGACATTTGTTAATCCACCAGAAAGAATTGGTCCTATTGATTATAAGTAGATTTTTAAAAGAAAGATCGATAACGATGGTGAGATTGAGAACTATTGAGCATGGCTAGTTATGAAGGGGTGTACTTAGAAATAAGGGTTAGATTATGAGGTAACCTTTTTCATTCGTTGTTATAATTAACTCCATCCAAATTATGCTAGCCATAGTTGTATACTATAATTTAGAGATTTGACAGTTGGATGTGAAAACTGTATTCCTCAATAAGTATCTTGAGGAAAATATCTATATACAACAACTAGTTAGTTTTATATCAACTATAGATAGAAATAAGGTCTACAAGTTGCATCGATCCATTTATGGATTGAAGCAAGCTTCTTATAGTTAGAATAAATGATTTGATGATGTGATCAATATTGGAGATATGTCCTAGACCCAATCGTGTCATATGGGTCAAGTATATTATCCATAGTAAATATATCTTGATAATTAATTGTAAACTATTTACAATTAATTACAAATGGCATTTTACTATCATTTTGCATTTCTTCAGTTGCACTTCATTTATTATTATGATAATACAAAATGATATCTCGTGATGTATTATATGTTAAGACTCTATCCACAAAGTGTTGTGGATATGAGAGCTAAGTCTATGATTTAAATACATTTGAATAAGTTTTCGATTGAGGTAATATCATTGGGGATAACGACATTACATGATCAACATGTTTTGTTGCTGTCAATGATTAGTATGTGATGTTAATAGTTGGGTGAGGAGTCTCATGTCACAAGAGCATAACTATGGGTAGCATGTTTGTGAACATATTACTAAATGTGACCAAACGTGATAAATCACATGAGTGATAATCTACAATCAATGATTTGTCACACAGTCATACCAGTGTACCACTAGTCCTTTGACTTGAGATATCACGGCTATAATCTACAGTGAGGCACATCGTTCACTTGTGTTTATCGCACTGGGCTAGCCATGCCTGATGAAAGAAGCTTGATGGCAATGTGTTCTTACTGTATGAGAACAGATGATGATCAAGATGGAATCTACTAGCTCAGATTATTGAGCTTGAGATCCTAGGTAGGAATGTCATACACAGGGATTGACATCTTTAGGCAGAGTACGTGTTTTTTGAAAATGAGTTTTTAGATACATGAATCCCATTTATGATTGAGTTAGAGGTTTGACGACTTCATTGCCTGCACTCAATCGGGAGTCGACAGTAGAGCGACTTTACTACATGTAAGTATGACTATATGGGTTTATTCGAAATTATATTCTCTGTATTCTAGGGGTCATGATATCTTGTTAGAGATCACTCATGATCATTGAGAACTTTGATTATAATGAGTTGTACTGAAGTGATGTGAAAGTGCTCATGCCTGCTCATGTCTAGTTCATGGTCAACCCAGGGGGTCACACACAATAACCGATAGATGGCGATGGTTAAAATAAATATCATTAAGCTTGTTAATGAGTTTTCATATTGATAAAAATTAAATTGCTCTGATATATTGATTAGTAGGCAGTTTTATTTTTTAATGTAAAGAGTAAATTCTCTCGACAATAATGCGCTAGTACCCGTATATCGAGAGATGTTCTGATAATTTTATAAATACCGTAAATATGTTTTATGGGCAAAAGGAAGACAAATATGAATTTTTTTTATATATATGTATATATATTGATAAATAAATTTGTTTATTTATTAAGAATGAAATAATTGTTATTTAATAAACGATTAATTCTTTAATAAGTATTGAAATATTAATAACATATACATATATATATTGATATTGATATATTATTATTATTTGTAATAATAATAATGAATATTATTTTTTTCCTTTTATTATTATTTTCCTTTTGTATGTTATTATGATATACTAACAATTGTTTAGAAAATCATTGTAAAATCCATCTATGATGTTTAGTTAAATGCTTGCTTCTTATTGGCTCTTTTTAATGAAAATGATTCATTAAATTTGGCATTTGTCTCAACCGTGTATATATATTTGTAATAATAAAAGCCATGTGATTTTATTTCATTTTTCGCTTCCCACTTATGCTTGGCCAATGATATTAGTCGATATGGCTTGTTTTGATAAATGCAAAATTGGTTTTGATAGTTATAGTTGATGCCACCCATATGGCATTATAAAATGGCACTTTTGGTTTACATTTTATTATCTATATATATATACACACACACACACAAACACATACATACATACATGGTTAAAGAGACAGAAAAGAGGTGGATGATTTCTTCTTCTTCCTTCTTCAAGAATGAAACTTTAATGGTGGATTTTCTAAACTTTGGTTTTTGTTTTGAATGAAAACTTGAAATGAAAGGATAATAGAATAGAAAAAGGATTGAAATTTGTTTCCATAGTTTTCCAACATCAAAAGGAAAAGAATGATATTTCCTAAGTGTAGCAAACATTATATATGCTTTCACTTGTCTTCCAACAACAAAATCGGAACCATTATCATCGAGTCAAGGTGTGAATACGCCTGGATGCCATAAGGAACTGAGTGGCTGTTCAGTTTATACTCATATGGTATGGGTTTTAAGTTATTGTTAATGTTTTCATGAAAAATAATGCTTTAAAATGAATAAAGCATGTATATGTTCTTCATTAATCCTTATAGTTTTCAATGCTTAAAACATCAAAATTGTCACATCCCCGACCCGGGGTCCCACCTGTGACAACCGTCACAGATTCCTAATAAGCATTCCTTAGGTCCAGAACGTTTACTAAGAACCTATAAGGCTGAAATCATAAACAAATATAAAACACTTTCCAGAAAACCTCAGGCCATATCATCATAAATTAGAAACCAAAACATAAATCTCGGCCCATCGGCCGTAGCACCATAAACAGAAAGCAAAACCAAGCCAACTGGCCTATCATCACACACAACCCACAAAGCATATCTCGCAAGCCAAAACATCATTACAAATCATAGAAATATGGCCCACTGGCCAAATCATTCAGAAAACATAAAACATAATCAAATCTCCTGGCCCCCTGGCCATTCTAATAAATCCAACATAATAGCATTATCAAGAGAGAAGAAACGGGCCCAAAGGCCACAAATCATATACAAATTCTAAAACTGGGCCCACTGGCCAAACCACCATAAAACCCACATAAAAATATCATCAAAGCATCACATAGCAAATTACAAAATATTTTCCTATGAAAATTTTACCACAATCAAGGGACCCTCTTGGCCACCACACAACATCACTACTCCGCCTCCTAATCTCAATTAGATTATGTACCCAAGTATAGGTAGTCTTGTTATAGTATAGTCTGGTGAGTCCAAGTGTCGTATCCAC